>CM054177.1:41096063-41203563 GCA_028829895.1 Sinotaia quadrata | reverse complement strand
ATCTTGAATGTAACTATTTAGTCTCAAACACAAAAACAAATACACATGCCCACTCAAGCACATGCACACACTTTTTAACCAGTTCATGAATGTAAGTATTGAAAGCATTAGCTCTGTTAAAATAACTGTTTTCAATAACTTTCAAATTAATTTACAAGAATATCGGGAAATGCAATGACGATATCCCCTGGCTGTAAAAGACCAATAATCTCAAAGGAGTGTCCATCTCTAACTATTTCGCAGTAAATAAACGCAATCAAAGGGAACGCATATGATTATTTGAATAAGGAGCTCAGGCATGAAGTAATAATAATGTCAGTAATAGAATACATGACTGACAACAGCAAACATGACCGATAACATCATACATGACAGATGACATCATACGTGACCGATAACAGCATATCTGACTATATTAGCATACGTGATGGGTAATATCAAACGTCAATAATACCACACGTGACCGAGAGCAGCAAACAGGACCTATAACAGCATACGTGACATAATAGCATACGTGACCGATAACAGCATACCTGACTATAATAACATACGTGACCGATAACAGCATACGTGATCGATAATAGTATACGTGACCGAGGGCAGTAAACAGGACCGAGAACAGCATACGTGACCCATAATACCCTACGTGACCGATAATAGCAAATAGGATTAATAACAGCAAACATGACCGATAACTGCATACATGACCCATAGCAACATTATCAGCCACATTTCTTCACTGATGCATGCTCACACGTATTACTATTTTCAATGATCCTATCCCACTTCAGTTTGGACACTGTACAGCTAAAAAAAATTAGCAAAAAAGGAAATTAGCAACAACAAAAAAAAAATGATATTTTTGGTAAGTACTTTAGGCGGTGCTGACGTTACAATCATGTAAATGATAGTGCTCCACCCTTTTAAATATCTTTTTGTTGATTTTGTGTTTTTAAAGCTGGTACTGCTAGGTGTTGTTGTAATTATCAATTTACATGAGTTACGATTTTGAGTTTCACAAAATCCAAAATATTCGCATTGTTTCATTCAAACGTTTCTTTTAAATTTTATTTTCCAAACATACATAGTAACCTAAGATATTCTTTACTTATCATCGCCCTTTGTTAATGCCCTAGTAATTGGACAGATGACAATAGCTTAAATTGTTTGAACTGCAATCGAAAATGCTGATACTTTTAACTACACACATTATTATTGTTGTATTAAGCATATCTTTAATTTTTTAATCGCATGTATTAAGCTTTGGGTGTCCATTTAAAAGAACTAGATAGCGCTCGTTGTCATTTTATTTACATTGGAAGAATTGTAAAATAAGTGTGATCTATTTCATCTCCTCTCCTTAATGTTTAATGCTACATTGCTTTGGGGGAAGGGGGAATCGAAATAACTACAGATGAGAACATCCACCCATTTCCACTGATTGTCTGAAAATGGAACTGGTAGAGACTGTCAGCTTGGTCCCGTATTCCTACGTGACAGAAGCAGTGATGTCGATAAAATGGTCCCGCTGCTCTAGTGCTCACGATCCAATGTCTGTCAACCAAGCCACAGAGGTTAAGGTGGATACTCCAGATCATTAGACCGTGACCTGCACGTGTCATCGCCATACACCGAACAGTTACAGTTTCCGTAGTCATCACCCTCAACAAAGGCTGGCTTCGCGTGACTAGGGACCACTCGGTGGTGAATTATTCATAATAATTATAATTAAACTACCGAAGCAGGGCAAAGGAGAGGATGTGTTCACTGGTCTTTGTCAGGCCCGTGTTGCCGGTCTGGTTTACTTTTAAGTATAGCTGGACAGTTAAAACAGGATTGCACATGGCTTAAGTATAGCTGGACAGTTAAGAGAGGATTACACAGGGTTTAAGTGTAGCTGGACAGTTAAGAGAGGATTGCACAGGGTTTAAGTGTAGATGTCGGGGTGGGTAGGAGTGGCAAGGACAAAGAAACACGTACACACATTCAAAGATGCGCATTTGCATACACAAAGCACGAACGTACACACAAAGATCCTACACGTATACATCTAAAGACGCACGAAAATACATTTACATACACAGACACACGTACATACAAAGACAGCATATAATAGTGTGCATCCATTTCATCTTTCCGTAAACCGACTGCAACATTTTATTGATTATTTATTAATGCACTAAAATGAAGGCTATGTAAATATTTTTAAAGTTCTTTGTTTTGTTTTATTTATTTATATTCTTTTCATACATTTGTAAATTACTAGTAGATTTCAGTGACTGAATACGGTTTATTTGTGCAGGCATTTATGTCCTAAGTAATCTCCCTTTTTAAAAATAACTCGTTACTGATGAAGTAGCCACATATGAGTATTCTCTCTGATAGGTAAAAGCTGTTTTCATAATCCTTTTAAACAGTCCTGTATTCAAGGTCAACAATACGGTTCTTTCCCCTTAAGACATGCTCTTTACAGCCCTTGATCGCACAGAAATGAAGTTTACATTTCCTTTATCTTCTCCACAAAATAATTAAGTCTCTGTTCATGCGGCAGCGGAACGTTCTTGTTTGCATTGAAATGAGAAGGCCCCTAGCATTGCATTTTGTTTTGCCGTCTCTCGCTTTGTTTTCATTGGTTTGTTGCGCTTGTACTTTAAAAAAAAAGATTTTTTGTGCAATGTTCATTTTCTTGGAATTTTTTTACTTCTTTTGTTGTGTTATGTTTGCCATGTAAGAAATGTTCTTTCCTAGCTCAGGCCAACTGTCCCTCATTTCCATAGACACTTAAGTTTGTTTACGTCCGTTCGAGTTGAAAATGTGAAAGCATGCATAGAATTAGACGTGTATGTGTGCTTGCTTTTGTCTGTATGAGTGCAGGTCTATGTTACTGCGCGTGCGTATATGTGTTTACGCACCATGGGTTTGTGTCTCTGCGTGTCTATGCGTGTTTGCGGACAGTTAGAATTTCCATGCTCTTCACAACGTTTTGTTAACACAAGCTTTCCTGAGCAAGACCGTGATATTTGACTTCTCAAACTGAAAAGAAAATCTTTTGAAATTGTTATCTTTTTCCTTCAGTCATTCGCAGTGGGCTCAGCAAATTTCCATATTCAATTAAAAGAGAAAAGAAGACGCGCTACAACCTTTGACAATTTTTTTAAACGCTTTCCCCTTGGAGTATACCCACAAGAAACATAACATGATAATGTATGAATGGTCAACTTGTAAGAGTCTGTTATCTTTGTAAAAATATTAATTTATATAGTAAATTTACTTCCATGTGTAGCATATGCAAATGAAACTCACGCGAAACAAGTGAACATCAATTACATAGTGTGAATCACTGTAATTCCTCCGTTAGTTGCGGGTTATCCGGCCGGCGCGATAGCTATCGTATGTAGCTAGCGAAGGAAACAAACCCTTAATCTGTTACCAAGAGGCTGGTCTCAGACATCAATGGGTCCCGGAATCTCGCGCAAACAGCAAGTACATCTGTGCTCAGCTTGTCACTGTTATGAGCGAGGTTCGAACCTTGTTGTATTAAGACGACAACGTTCTTTCAACGCTTAAGTGTCAACAACAATTTTAGTACTTTAACTGAATTGAAATTCTGCCACCTTTCTGCTCTGTATTTGATTTAAACAAATTGTTTGATGCAGTGACAGAGTAAATTTGCCCCTCTCTATTTTTTAATTTAATCGTTATAAAAGTTGCTAAAATTGTCAGAGTGATCCGACCTTGGGCACATAACTCCTTGTGGTGTTATTTTGAAAGTGTTTTAGTTTGTTACAAACAGACTAAGGGAAGACTATTCTGGATTTGCTGACTTAATCGAAAATAAGTGAGCAGTTTCCTATTATCCAATGATAATCATTTTATGAGAACGAGAGTAACCAATGCGCTGGTGCAGTGAAGCTAGCAGAATTGCTGAAATTGTGTCCTGCATTAGAGTGACGTGAGAAGAGACATTCTAGAATATAGCAGTGTGTCAGAATTTCCAGTGGCGGGAACACATGATGAGCGCGGACATTTTGACATTGTTGCAAAGGAAAGAAAAGACTGGGAGCTGACACTGTGACATTGTTGTGAAAGCAAGTTGTGAAAGATTGTCAAGCAGTGCTAATCCGGGTCATGTTAATTTACACATTTAACTCTAATAACTCCATTTCTATTCTCTGGTAGGATTAACCTGCAATTTGTATTGACTCTATTGTTGAACTGTAATTTTATTTTATATGTGTGTGTGTGTGGTGTGTATAGTGAAAGACTGTGTAATTTTATTTTATATGTGTGTGTGTGGTGTGTATAGTGAGAGACTGTGTAAAGAATACTTATCCAAATGTGGGTTCGTGGAATATTGATGTCAAGTTATCTAATTCATTGTAATTGTTATATGTATATTTGATTTTTATTGACCTTCTTACACAATTTGATAATCTTATGTTGGAGAAGAAAGTAGGTGGAATGAGGCTTGCTAAAAAATAGATTAAAGACAAATTTGTCTTCTCCTTTAGTAAGACGTTTTCCACTCACGGAAACCTTATGTGACTGTAAATGCTGGTTGATGTGTGTGGAATATAGAAAACGTTTACAACGCCAAAATATTCGCCAAGTGGTGTCTGTTGGAGGATCATTAATAAATAAAATTAATATTCTGATCACTTGAAATTAGTAATAAAGATTAATTAATAATAATAATTATTATTATCTTCATCAACTAAATGGCATGACAGTGTCACAGATGATAAAAGTAGAACTATTTTCTACTGGCTGGAATGGGTACCGATTTTCAGCATATTACATATCGACTCTTGAAATGTTCTGAGTCTTAAGAATGAAAATGTGCAGTTACCAAATCTCGCGAGACAAGAAAATAGGAGCATCATTATTTTGATGAATGAAACGAATTTTGGCCGGCTGCAACCACAACATCGAGTTCGAGGAAACGTCTGTCTCCGTCTGACGTGTTGGTTGTTATTGGTCGTGACGCTTGGTCTCTTTCCCCATCTGTATCAATCTACCCGTACCTGTCTGTCATTGTAATTACTGATATCAATTACTGCAGAATATGCATTTTTAAAGCGTAGGTTTCGACTAAACAATATCTTTCGTTCACAATAAACTGCACCCTATACTACGAGAGCGAATGAATAAAGAAACAAGTCAACGTCATACCGAATTAGAGTATCTCTCACATGTATCGTGATTCATCTGAGTGTAATGTACTTAGAAAATCATAATACAGAAGCAGTTCATTTGACTCTGACATACTTATGAGTTTAATGTACATAGAAAATCATAATACAGAAGCAGTTCATTTAACTCTGACATACTTATGAGTTTAATGTACATAGAAAGTCACAATACAGAAGCAGTTCTTTCGACTCTGACATACTTAAAGAAAATTCTATTAAAGAAGCAATTAATTGATATGTAGTATGCTTACGGAAAATTGTAAGAAAGAAGCAAACAAAAAACAATATTGGACATATGATGATATAGAATCATAAATAAATGTGATGGGTTAATGAATGAATTTGTAGATAACTGGTATTATAAATAAATGTGATGGGTTAATGAATGAATTTGTAGATAACTGGTTTTATGAATAAATGGGATGGATTAAAGAACAAGCCATTGATTAAAGGTACACTGAATAAATCAAACGATCGATCAGTCAAGAGATAGATAGTGAAACAATGATGGAATGAATGACGTAATCAATCAGTCAGTACAGTAAATCAACACGTCTGCTTCGCTGTGTGTCCGATACCAGTGATATGTTTTACAAATTTTTTATCACATCTGAATTTGAAGTACACGTGCGTTACGCTTCGAGAAAGAACACCTTTATCAGCTGCAACACACCATCCGTACTTTTGAAACACAGACGAACGCACTCACAAACACACTCACACACATATATATTTGTTTTCTATTTTTTGTTTGCAGATGACTAGATTGTTTCGAGCATAGTGAATGATTTACAAAATCAATTCGATAACTTGAGCATGCATGCGAGCAGATGGGCCTAGAGGTTAATCAATAGACAAGGGGCATATTATCTTTATAGAAGACGCATATCTGACTGCAAATGAAAGGTCGTCTTATTGCAAGAAAGAAAATGACAGCAGTTATTGCTTATATGTATATGGGTATCATCGTAAATAACGACTTAAGTCTCGTATTGGCGAAAACAAGTGAAATCCATTTAACTAGACGTAACTACCGTAATGACAGGTAAATGTTCTCGAGAATATTCGACATACAGATTAAGGAAAATCAATACTAGTGACAGGTAAATGTTCTAAAAATTGTTCGATATACAGATTAAAGAAAATTAACTGTAATGACAGAAATATTTTTCAAAGGTATTCAACATGCACATTAAATAAAACTAACTGTAATGACAGAAAATGCTTTCAAACGTATTCGACATACAGATTAAGTGTTTTCCTTCATGTATGAGGAAGTTGTGTATAGACAGATTGACAGAAAGACTGAAGGTATTGAGAACATCACACGATCGCCATCAAACGATTACTAAGGGTACACCCAATACGAGGAATGTCTTAATACGTATACAACGTGTACAAGGCATTGGTTCAGGCTATTAACACTGAGTTATTCTAGACTTACAAGGGCAACCGTATTTAGCTTTGAACACTCTGGCACAGAGCGGAAGACTGTGAAGAAATGGAGAGTTGAAGCTTCATGAAGATCCAATTGAACAAGGTACAATCAAAGCAAAATGGGTCGATTACCATTTTTAAGCGGAGAATTCTAGATTGCTTTAATAAAATTATGTCGAGCGAGAGATTTGTGGAGTACAGTTACTTTCAAGCAAGAAATAGAAATTGAAAGATATTGCTTGTCCCAATGGGGAGACAGAGGCATATCCTGCCTTGACTGAAGTGTGGAGTGAGCAATTTAAATGTACACAAGGACATATATTTGTCCCATAGGGACAACTGAGAATACCCAGATTTAATTCATGTTTTATTCAAATGTTCAAAGTATGAATCCTTAAGACTGAGTCCATGTATCAAGGAGAACAGAAGTAAAAGTATGTCCTCTTTTAAATAATGGACAATTTATTCAGGTGCTAGGCTTTTGACAAAATTATAGAAAAAATAGAAATCCAACAGAATAATAATTACTATTAATGGATAATTATATATATTTATTGAATTGAAATTTGTTGTACAGTACTTTTCAGATCAGTGTTGTGTGCTTTTATATATATATATATGTGTGTGTGTGTGTGTGTGTGTGTGCGTGCGTGCGTGCGTGCGTGCGTGTGTGCGTGTGTGTGCGCGCGCGCGCGCGCGTGTGTGTGTGTGTGTGTGTGTGTATGTGATTTTAGAGAATTGATGCTGGTTTATTTGTTTAGTTCTTGTAAAACCAGTGCTTAGGTGCATTAATTTATAGAAGTGGTTGTGGTGGTGGTTACGCTAATATTTTTTGAGCACTAGAGCATGCATTGACCATTTCATTTTAGATGTTCTGTGACCTGGAGTGTTCTAGTGGGACTTGCCTCTCCTCACTGGTCTTCTGGACTTATACTGGTTTAAAGTACCGAGTCCTTGTTTCGAACAACTGTGAGAGTCCATGAGCAGAAATTGGCCGGTGTAACCCTAGGAAGACAAGCCTAGAACGGCCTGCCGTCCACCCTTACCCTGCAGGCGTGACAGATAACTCTCAGGAGAAGACATTTCTACTTTGAAATGGGAATACATTTGGCTACAATTTAACTATCATTCTATGCTGTCTCTCTCTTTAACTCTGAGACTAATTCGTTAAATATCCTATATGCAGTCGTATTTAATACTAAAGTGACCTGGACGATTTGGACAAATTTTGAAGGACTCAAAATCCCTGAACGTTTACTGAACACTACAATTAGTGGCCTTGATGAACCATGCTGGGGTTTTGCGTTTTCTTAATTTTTTCTGCTTATTTTAGCAGTCTGTGGATGAATTAAAGAAACGATTTGAGTAATCGTAGCATGTATATAATTTAGTTTTGCTTTAGATAGGAAAATATTAATTAAGATACTTGTCTTTTATAGATATATGAAATATATACTTATGGTTGTTAAATAAATTATTTTTTACAGATATATGAAATATATACTTATAGTTCTTTATAAATTGTTAATTGATTTTATAGATATATGAAATATAATCTTATAGTTGTTAAATAAATTGTTATTTATTTTACAGATATATAAAATATATACCTATAATTATTAAATAAATTGTTAATTATTTCTCTTCCTACGTCTTGTGCCAATGGGGCATATGTCTTTAGCATTTTGGGTGGGGATGTAGAATAGTGATGATATTATCGGGACTTCGATACTAATAGAAGGATACCCCATGGGCATATTGATAAATATAACTTTTGCTTCAATATTTTCCCCTATAGGCGGAATGATAACTGTAACCTTTGTTTCAATATTATCCCCTATAGGCAGAGTGATAACTGTAACCTTTGTTTCAATATTATCCCCTATACGCCTAGTGATAACTGTAATCTTTGTTTCAATATTATCCTCTATACGCGAAATCAACCAGTGTATATTACATCCCCAATAGTGGAAATTCGGTGCCAGAACAAGTAGCGGTTTGCTCTTCCTAACAGATGGACTAGACACCATATTCATCACCTTGAGCTCAGGCGTGGCTAAGATTCATCACTAAACATTTCAACATCAGCGGGGACTGAACCAGTACCCCATCCTATGCCTGTAAAAACTGTCTTCTCTGCAAATGGTGTACTTCTTATTCGCGTGTAACTGCTGAGTAAACAGTATAATTCATTTCACAATGAGAAACTTACCTCGTATGCTCCAGTACACGCACGCACGCATACACACCCCTACACACAAAACCGTTTGCACAAGTGGCTGAGAGAAACCGCCATGGGCAACAACTCTGCACGATGGCCCCGCGAATAGAAATGCAAATACACGTCCTTCAACAAGTCTGTTAACAACATGCAATGGAATGTCCGTGAGAGTACATCATGACGATATTTTTTTGTCCCTGCAGTGATTACAGAGACAATGAGCTTTTGCAGACAAGGCGGATATTCTGGAATCCGGACTCTTTTGGGCGGCGGAGAGAGTGAAATCAGGGTAGAATGCTGGACTCGGCTATGTCACAGACACACATACAAATATGCACGTACACGCACACCAGAATACATGCAGAGCCTCAAATACGCACACACATCCGCATGCACGTACACACACGCTTACACATTCACATACAAACACACGCACGCACATATAAGACACTTTCGTGTCAAGGGCACTATATTTTGATCTGATACATTTGAGAAATATTGATATTGATTTTGTATTGAACTAATCATTCTTATTCTTAATTTATTTCTCGAACGCGTAAGCATGTTTAATAGTGGTTAGTAACGCATAAGCACGTTTAATACTGGTTAGTAACGCGTAAGCACTTTTAATAGTGGTTAGTAACTTGTAAGAATGTTTAATAGTGGTTAGTAACGCGTAAGCACGTTTAATACTTGTTAGTAACACGTAAGCATGTTTAATAGTGGTTAGTTACGCGTAAGCACTGTTAATAGTGTTAGTAACGCGTAAGCATGTTTAATAGTGGTTAGTAAAAAGTAAATAAGTAAATAACAGCTCGATATTAGAATTAAACGAGGGAAAGTAAAGCTGGCCGACGACAGACGTGAAGATTGCAAACACAGACACAAACAAACTGTAGCGCGTTACGTTCTTACAATATCGTATCTTCAGCCCACAAGTTCTCTCAAGGGAGGAAAATCTGTTTAATAGGTAGTACAAGAAAGGCGTAGTAGTTATTACTGGATTGCTATTTTTCTTTCAAGATTTATGATGGAAGTGATGTAAATGCGGCATGGCAAAAAGAACAGATAACAGAAAATCTCTTTCGGTTCTGCTTTTCTTGTCTATCTCTGCTTTTAACACACTCTCACACACACAGACACGCACGCACACACACATATATATATATATACACACCCTAACATATACACAAGATTTATTCACCATCCTCTCTCTATCTGAAATGAAATAAACCACACACTTTCATCATCATCATTCGTTTTATTTTTTCACTTGTTCATTCATTCTCTCATTATCTCACTCACTATCTCGCTATCTCACCTTTCTCATCTTTCCAATCCTCTCTCCCTGACTTACTTTCACATATTACTCATATGGTTCAACTCATTTTTTCAAAGAGCTGTGATGGTCATGTTCAAAGAAGGTGAAGGACAATCTCAAACACTGTGTCCAAAGTGCGTTCAAAGCAGTCGTCCCGAGTGTGTTCAGCTGAACTGCCAAAATTGAACGAAGCTCAGTCGCAAATGAGAGCAGCCACGTCCGATGGGGTAGGTTTAGATGATTAAATGATAGCAATCACATCAAATTCCTTCACAGGAAAATACCACATGGCACAAACTTGTCCTGAAAAACTTGATTAACGGCGTTCGGGTTGTGGTTTATGGGGTCTTTATTGTGACTGGGAATCAGAGGAAGAGTGAAAGTTACGTGGAGGATGGAGGGGGGGTAACACGAAGATACATTAATCAATAACGGTTATACGACGGTTGTAAATTGAAAAAAAGAAAGTCATCACTATAAAAGATGTATGATGAAATAAATAAAGACAATATTATCAATATAATTTATTTATTTGTTGTATCTTTTGCTGTTTATACCAAAAGGATTTAATGTATTCATCACTGTAAATTTCCAGATCCTTCGATAGTAATCATAGACTAACTATTTAACGTACAAGGCCAACACATAGAATATAAGAACACTTATAGAATATATGCCTACATACTTATTATATGCATATTTGTAGGCATTAGACCTATTTACAGAGTATAAATCTATTTATAATTTAGATGTGTTGGCAGAATTGAGGTCTATTCATACATCATTGGCCAATCTACAATGTATACATTTATTTTCAGAGTATAGGCCTAAGTACAGAGTTTATTCCTACTTACAATGCATAGATTCAGTTACACTCAACAGCATAATTATAGAATACTGGTCAATACAAGTAAATAGCTTTACTTTCAATTTATAGACCTGTCAGTAGCCCATAAATTAATTAAAATCTAGGACAACAGGACATTCAATTGACACACCTCCCGGTGATTCAACCAGTCCCCAGGCAAAGTATCTCCCACTAAATACAGAACAAAATGAAGACAATACGTACATTACAAGATGAATTGTACATAAAGTATATTATATATATATATTATATATTCAGTTGATGAAAACGACAATGTAACTTTGAAACACAAGAAACTTAAGCAATAAACTTCGTGGTGTCAATTCTAGACTCGAGATAAATTATCAAATAAGAATTTCAGTATGTCATAATGATAAGAAAGTCGTAGTAGTCACTAACGAATAAATAAATATACCAACATTATAATGAAGCCCTGCGGACATATTCTTGCAACCAAACCCAACAAAACCCCATAAGAAGCACGTTATGTTTTCAAAAATAGTTGCGCTCTAAAAGCGAGCTTTCCTTTGCTAATGCTGGAATAATGTCCAGGAGTGGGGACGTCTTCTCGTAATTCTCTGAAACCATTACACTCTAATTTGTGATGACTCCACAGATTCCAGGTTTCTTTTTAAAAAAAGGCGCAACTTCGTGTTCCAAGCTGAATATCGCAAGGTTGTTAACAGACTAAAATTTTCCTTCTGGATTAAAAAAAATACTTAATTCTTTTGCTTTATTTTAGCTAAGATTTTCTCTGTTCACTCACAAGAAGATACTTACAAAGAGGAAGGTTTAAAACAGAGTGGCATTATTAGACAGTTGCTTATTTCTCCCATTAGAAAGAACATTGCAGATTATCTTGGAGTAGTTCTTCCACGCTTCATGCTAACAGAAGCAAGCAGAGGTGGAATGTATCGGTTATCTCTGCCCACGTTCTTCGTGTTTTTCTACTTTTGTCTCTATGCATCCGGTAAATATATTAACATGTATGCAGTTCACGGATTGTTTTCATATACACTCTCCTTCTTCCAGTTTAAAAAAAAATCAGGATTGATTTACCGGTGCTTATGACGCAAGCGTTATGATGCTTCTCAGACGACTGTACACACCGACTTATGAACAATGTGGAATTTTTAAAAAATTGGTGTGTGTGTGTGTGTGTGTGTGTGTGTGTGTGTGTGTGAGAGAGAGAGAGAGAGAGAGAGAGAGAGTTTATAAAACATTTTATTTAATATACCATTCCTTCATAAAATCGTCTTCTGACACATTTTGCCTACATAAATATACAGACCCGAGTACCGATCTCTTTTAAGGCAACGCCACTGACTTCAGCCAACTTTAACTTCATATGAGATCGTACCAAAGCGGGCAAAACAGCACTAGGCTAATCTAGTCAATATTTCCTTCGCTCGATTCTACCGTCTTTTGCCTGGCATAGACCTAGGCTTATTTCACGGCGTCAGTTCTGGAATCTTTGGGCGAATGTTCCAGTGTCTGTTAATGAAAAATCTCCTCTTTCATTTTCAGGCACATTTGAACGACGCGAACTCTGGAGCAAATAGTCCTATTTCTGATGAAGGAAATATGCTTTTTTTGAATGGCACTAAATCTCGAAACAATAGTCCTATTTATGGTGACGAATATACACGTAACTCTAGTGTCATTAGAAGGTTCCTTCGATACCGTATGTCAGTGATCTTTGAAAATAATTACCAATTTCTGACATTACGCGTGTAGTGCTAACGTTACAACCAGTTTTGGGTTTTCCTAAGAAGGAAAATCAGATTCATATTGGTGTTATCATAATTACTACAAGTCAAGCATGCGCTTTCCACTGATTGCACTTAGTATGTTGGAGTCCATTAGGCCCGGTAAATTATCTTTCATCAATGTATTTATCATCATGAATAATATCCTACCGTTATATTTACCAGCCTGGTGTACATTCTACCGTTATATTTACCAACGCCATTTATGTTTTACCAATATATTTACCAAAGTGATTTACGTTTTACCAATATATTAATTACTTTCTAGTAGTACCGAAATAAAGGGGAACAACTCGCGATCATGTTGGACTGCTCGCGTGGAGTTCATGTGCAAATATCAGTCTCTGCAGTCTTGGTCACGCATGACGAACAGCGGCTGATCAAAAGGAAAACTGAAAAGGAAAAAAAATGCACCAGTCAAGGAATATTATCCCACCTTATTGACCCAGTGCACGTACGACTAACGTGAGACTTTATGAGAGTGCGCGCGCGCGCGCACACACACACACAAACACACACGCACAAACACAAAGATGCCACACCTGTTTTACTCCTAGATCTGGCAAGCACAATGAAGTCTCCCAATGTCTGTTGGGTTTCTCACCTGCTTTCTATTAGTAGCGTTTTAGTAATAGGAAGCACTCTCTCTCTCTCTTTTGACGTCGTTTCCTGGAAATATATTGATTTCCGCTCCGCTATCAGATCTCTGGTTGTGTTACTGGTTCACTGATTGATGTATTTGATTGGGTGATCTGTTGTTGATTAGTAGAACGATTGGTTGAGTAATTGAACAAAAACGAGTCATATTATGCTACAGTGATAAATGATTTCAATATTGATCATTTTGTAACTGACATAATAGCAATATACAGTAAATTCTTTAGATCCTTATTACATTATTGTTAATTTAAGTGATTTGTTCGTCCGTCCATCCATTGATCTATCTATCTATCTATCTATCTATCTATCTATCCGCCGTCCATCCGTCCGTCTATCTATCTATCTATCGTCCATCCGTCCGTCTCTCTCTCTATCCGCCGTCCATCCGTCCGTCTATCTATCTATCTATCATTCTATCTATCTCTCTATCTCCCTCTCTATCTATCTATACTTTTTCTTAATAGTCGCAGCAAACTGGGCTTTTATGTGCCGTAACTCTATTCTGTTCTGTCATGTGTGCTTTTTTTTCTCCTCCATTGCCATAAAATATATCCCGCCACTAATGTTTATGCACCTGTTTGTTTTCTCCCCCATGTCTGGTGCCGTAATTAAATCTACTAGAGTGCAAACCCATTCAGTGGGCTAGTAATTAATAAGTTGTTGTAGAAGAAGAAGATAGACGAGTCCCATCACTTTACTCCTGACATATTTAACTGGAAACATTAAGCCTAACAACGGCTGGGGAGGGGGGGGGGCGCTCAATCTCGAAGGCAATTAAATATATATATATTTATTACTTTTCACTCTCTCAATCTAAAACTTCAATTGATATTATCTACACTATGTGACATGTGTTTGGGTGAATGCAACTTTAGGGGTTGGTTTCGTGTACTACATTCATTTCGCTCGTACCCGCAGCTAAAAGCACGTATGCAGTCACAAAGCAATTGATTACTCACCAGGCAGATTGATAGACAGGTATAGACTCGTCCTCCTAGACACACTTAATCATGCCTAGAAATATAGACGGTTAGTAAAAGAAACAGACGGAGTCTAAGGAATGAACTAGTGACATGTATCTGTAACAACAAGGCAGATTGAAACTAATGGCTGCTTGCAAATTTTAAGAACAATGTTATGACTGGCACATAGGTCAGCAAAGTGTAAGTAAACACTGTTATAACTACATTGAGAACATAAAGCGTTCACTATGTTAGGTGAGTACAAAGTGTAAGTAAACACTGTTATAACTACATTGAGAACATAAAGCGTTCACTATGTTAGGTGAGTACAAAGTGTAAGTAAACACTGTTATAACTACATTGAGAACATAAAGCGTTTACTATGTTAGGTGAGTACAAAGTGTAAGTAAACACTGTTATAACTACATTGAGAACATAAAGCGTTCACTATGTTAGGTGAGTACAAGTAGACAAGAATCAATAAGTTTATACTCTCCACTTATAACTCGCATTGTATAATCTCCCCTGTGGAAGGTGATTCCGCACTATATTACCTCTGCTGAAGTAAATACTTTTAATCGCATTCTGTGACAGATGATGTCTTCCAAGACAGGATTATTGAGTGTGACTGGATGCTGCGTCAAGGTGAGGCAGTGTGGTAGCCAATAATAACAGAACAACAGGTATGGTGAGGCAGTGTGGTAGCCAATAATAACAGAACATCAGGTAGGGTGAGGCAGTGTGGTGGGCAATAATAACAGAATATCAGGTAGGGTGAGGCAGTGTGGTGGGCAATAATAACAGAACATCAGGTAGGGTGAGGCAGTGTGGTGGGCAATAATAACAGAACATCAGGTAGGGTGAGGCAGTGTGGTGGGCAATAATAACAGAACATCAGGTAGGGTGAGGCAGTGTGGTGGGCAATAATAACAGAACATCAGGAATGCAGACGGTAGAATTCAGCCAAGCAGGAACAAAACTTAATACGAGTGCTTCAGCAGAAAGATTTACAGCTCATATCTTACACCTTTGTAAAGCATTTACAGTATCGCATTAAGTGCTATGCACTTTTAATGTTGCGCTCAGTCGCTGCATTTTGCAGAGAACTACAATGATATCTCCATCATAAAGCATACTTTCACAGAGAACTACAATGATATCTCCATCATATAGCATACTTTCACAGAGAACTACAATGCTATCTCCATCATATAGCATACTTTCACAGAGAACTACAATGATATCTCCATCATATAGCATACTTTCACAGAGAACTACAATGATATCTCCATCATATAGCATACTTTCACAGAGAACTACAATGCTATCTCCATCATATAGCATACTTTCACAGAGAACTACAATGATATCTCCATCATATAGCATACTTTCACAGAGAACTACAATGATATCTCCATCATATAGCATACTTTCACAGAGAACTACAATGATATCTCCATCATAAAGCATACTTTCACTGAGAACTACAGTGATATCTCCATCATATAGCATACTTTCACATTGTCACATGCCCACACAACGCGTTGGTTGACAATATAAATTATCTAGCACTCACTATACGCACATGTTGTATAAAAGTTTATATTGTATTAGCTAAGACAACATTATATATTACTTGTAAACCTTCTCCGAGTAAATGTCTAGTGTTTTAGACTAAGGAAAACAGACAGTTAAATTGTATCTTTCTTACTAACTACAGGTAGAGTCGAAGAAATATATTGCTATAATTCACACACAGATAAGAATGTCTAATCAGAGCAGTCAAATTCATACAAGAAAACTTCGGAAAATTAAATCTCAGATAATACCTACACAAGAACAGGAGTGGACAAAACAAGAAACAGACAGCAATGAAGACCATTTATTAAACTATTGTTTGGGAAAGTAGAATTTTTAATTATAAATCTTATTTAAAGTTTCCATTAAAAATATCTTGTACACTTACAAACTAGTTTAAAATTTCAGTTTCATCTAACCTACAATGTAATAAAATTAACTGAGGGGTAATTGACAGCTGGAAATTGGTATTTGAACAT
This sequence comes from Sinotaia quadrata, assembly GCA_028829895.1. Lineage (NCBI taxonomy): Eukaryota > Metazoa > Mollusca > Gastropoda > Architaenioglossa > Viviparidae > Sinotaia > Sinotaia quadrata. The sequence continues at coordinate 41,187,076 of CM054177.1, read as the reverse complement.
ATCTTCTATAAAATGGCATAGCCTCTCTATTCAGGTCCGATTATCTATAAGATTTATAAGAATTCTACTTGATCTCCAATTTTCTCATAATTTCGAGTTTCATGACGTAACATATTTAGAAACATGACGTAAACAAGTAGGGTCCCTGAGCTGACATAGAAAAAATACTGCTGACGTGGCACTTTCAGGAATACCAACACCACGTCTTCTGCATACCACTGCAGCATAAATTAAGTACAAAAAGGTCATGGATAGTGAGGCTGGCCTCAAGTACAATTGATTTCCGATTACATACGCGGAGAGGAGGGAAAGGAAGCAGTTCTGTATATTATTAGAAAGTAAATCTCCTGAGCTTAGAAAGAAATCTCACTTTGATTTTTCCGTGTTAAGTGCAGGCTGTATCTCACATACATAATTTTTCCATTAGATCTGCAGATTTCCAAAACCAAATTTGTATTTCAAAATTATATTTTATCTACCAGTGCACGCAATTTTGCGGGTATACGTGTCACATGATCGAAAGTTAGGAGGGGAGAGAAGAAAATTAATACAAACGCACAAACAAAAATGTTTGTTCTAAGGTTTCAGTTAGCCTATTCTAGGGGAAATTGTTTGTGTGAAGAATTTCAGTGACCTCAAGTCAGAACCAGAAGATATTTTTTTCAAAATAAACTCAAGTCAGTATCAAAACATATTTGAAAAATTAACCCAGTACCAAAACATATTTTAAAAAATAAACAGAAGCAAAATAAAAACTATAATGGTCATGTATACGTTAAGACGAACTAAACATGTCTATTTAAGACAACCACAGACTGCCCTTTGTTTTAAGTGGTGATAGAAAGTAAAGTTAATTTACTTTAAATACAAGTGAAAACTCGTTTACATATATATATATATTCATAAATAGAATATATCTATTAGACAAAAGAAATAATCTCTATCATGCTAATTTAAATTTACAGAACTTTCATTTTATTTTCTAAGGCATTTTTTTTAAAAATGGGAATGTGTTTGTGTTGTGTTTGTGTGCACAAATTAACTTTCTTTAATGAAATTATAAATTACCAACAAAATACATACTAAAGAAATATTTTGTTGAAAATTTAACCAAGAGCTACAAGATTTTACAGTGCTTTAAACGTATATTTGTATTAATTTATATCATAATTATTATTGCTACCGATACATATTCTAATAGACACTACATGCCCTTGTCAGCTTACTACTATATAGCACAAAACACTACCGACACACCGACAATACACTACCGACACACCGACACCAGAGACAATACATGCCCTTGTCAGCTTACTACTATATAGCACAATACACTACCGACACACCGACAATACACTACCGACACAAGCGACAATACATGCTCTTGTCAGCTTACTACTGTATAACACAATATTTACTTTCCACTAAATACCTACCGTCTACACCTACACGACCACTGGAAAAAGCGCACTCTAAAACTAAGTAGTAATATTCATCTTAGCGCATTTATTACTTTTACATATTTCAGTTTTATCAATATTTTAAACTGATGAATTTAAAATAGAAAAATAGATACCACCAAACTGGTATGTAATAGAAATAAGTGAAATTCACGAATAGTCTATGCTACAGTTTCACAGCTATATGAAGTACCTTAACAGACAAAGTCAAAACCGATTTAACATTTTATGTGACACGCAGTGTGTTGTTGAATAAATGCAAGCACGGAAATGTAGTCTTCAAATATGAATACATTCCGAATTTAATAACATCAATACACAAAGCAAACATCCAAATAGTGAATGAAAACAAAATCCCGCATATATATTTTGACGTTTCACCTACTCATCCTTTCTATTTTCCCCCACACATTATTTGTCCATGAGTGAAGTCAATAAGATTAAATCTATGATTCAGTGTAGGGCCGTGAGTAAAGTCAATAAGGAAGACGTCAATGATGTAATATAGGGTCGTGAGTAAAGTCAATAAGGAAGAAGTCAATGATGTAATATAGGGCCGTGAGTAAAGTCAATAAGGAAGAAGTCAATGATGTAATATAGGGCCGTGAGTAAAGTCAATAAGGAAGAAGTCAATGATGTAATATAGGGCCGTGAGTAAAGTCAACAGTGTTCTTTTACTTGCCAAATATAAGAGAGTAAAAATGGCTGACACGATATGAACAATGAAACTGAGGTCACGTGACCGAGCACGACTAATGACCTGGCAAAATTGTTATAATGAAAATCTGTGATCATGTGTTTCTCTTTTACTTCATCAGTAGTTCGTGAGATGAGAGAGAGAGAGAGAGAGAGAGAGAGAGAGAGAGAGAGAGAGAGAGAGAGAGAGAGAGAGAGGTATCATTTCGTCTAACAACAGGCAGAAAATAATTTTAAGTTTGTTCTGGTAATTCGAACTGTATGCTTTCAGTACATACTTGTAACAGGAAGGCTGAGAGCCGATTTTATTTGCTAGTTTGAATTCGATTATTTACTGGAACAAGTGCAATTACAGATAAAGGTACTAGAGATTAATAATTTATTTTTCCTGTGAGTGAGAATGACAATATGTGAATGAGTGCACTGATAATTAAGTTGAAGTGAAGAGCATTTTGAATGAATGAGTTATTTTATTACGTACGCGCTACTAAATTACTTTCTTAATCTAGTGGATGGTGTACATGTAGATAATGTGTATCCGTACTTTATCATTAGTAAATTATATTACTATCGCCATAAACAATTTGTTGTAAATTTCAGGAGCCATTTATTTCCAAGGAAAATCAGGACTATATTCACTTCTGAAAGTTAGTTGAACAAGTAAACGTGACATTCAACAAGCTACTCGTTTAGTTCAAGCAAACGTGACATTCAACAAGCTACTCGTTTAGTTCAAGCAAACGTGACATTCAACAAGCTACTCATTTGAAATATTTGGGGGACACTGAAACATCCATTAAAAAAATCATGCTGTCTGTGGTGTGCGTGCGTGCGCGTGTGTGTGTGTGTTTGAGAATCTAACTAGGAATAATATACACATCAACACATCAGAGTAGTATGTAGGAAATATTTGAAACATACTATTGAGAGTACTTGTGTACTCTGAGAGTACATGTGTCCTGTGGTACTGCATTTATACAAGTGGAATACAAGCAGTGAATACATGTCTGGTACGGAAACAATGACTGGTTGATGATTACAACTCTGTATTCTTAAAGAATAAGAAATAATTCTATGTATCAAGTCATCCTTGGAGACTGGAAAAGTTCTGACACGGACTGATGATGCGTCATCATTGAAACTGACCCTAACAGTCTGCCAACCAGTCTTATTAATATCTGTCGAGTGCCTGCCAGTCCAAGTACATCGCATGAGATCGACACATATTGAACCCAAGGACTTCAATTTTTTGAGATAAAATCATTTTGGTTTTTTTCTTTGAACCACTGAGGTTTTGAGAGTAAAACAGTTTTTCCATGGACGTTGTCTCGTTGAGGTGTTGACATCTTTCTTACCGACTTATCACAATTCGGTTGACGGTAGTGCCTTTCTGTGGCAAATGTATATGATTAATAAATGTGTTGGTAAATGAGTCTGATTGGTACATGTGACTGTTGTGTTGGTAAATGAGTCTGGTTGATAAATGTTCTTGTTGCGTTGGTAAATGCGACTGATTTGGAAGATGTGCCTGTTCGACTGGTGCGCCTGTTTAATTGGTAGATGTTTCTGCTTAATTGGCGTGTATGCCTTCTGTCTGTTGAAATGACGTGTGTGCCTTCTGTCTGTTGAAATGACGTGTGTGCCTTCTGTCTGTTTAAATGACGTGTGTGCCTTCTGTCTGTTGGAATGATGTGTGTGCCTTCTGCATTAGTAGATGGTGATAATTTGATGTGTGTACCTGCTTATTTTGTATATGTGCGTTTCGATCTGCGTATGTATTTGTTTGATTATCAGATGTAATGTTTGCTTGGTGTATTGAAATTAATTTGTTGAAATGTGTTTTAGTATATAAGACTTTATAGCTATGAATATTATTTGAATGTGGTCAAATGGAAACATTGATGTCAAGTAATATTTTTCATTGTAAATGTATATTTGATTGCTGATATAAAAAAATTATTGACTTTCTTACACATATTGATAACCTTAGGTTTAAATAGAAAGTAGGTGGAAGGGGGTTCGCTAAATACAGATTAAAGACGGATTTGTCTTCTCCTTTAGTAAGAAGTTTTCCAACTACAGAAATATATGTGGTGTGACGGTAAATGTTTGTCTTTAATATTGTGGAAGAAAGAAACATTTTACAGCGCCTTAATATCCGCCAAGTGAGAGAGACGAGTGGTGTCTGCTAGAGAATTATTAATAACATAAATTAAGATTCTCTTCACCTGTAATTAGTTATAGATGATTAATTAATAATAATTATAACCGTTAACTAGGTGGCGTTGGCATCACACATATATTCATACTTAATACAGAAAAATAATTGAATTGTATTCTTTGTTTTTCGAAAAAAAAATGAACAAAATGTCCGAATCACATTACAGCAACTTTCACTACTATTCGAATTGATCATCGCACCTGAAATCACAAAAACAATTTTTGTTAAATATTCAACATGAATATTTATAAAATGTATTATTCAATTAAATTTAAATGAAGCAAAATAAATAAGCATTACTGTATTGTGTGAAGGTTAGAACTTTGTAAAGAGCAAAGAAAATGTGTATATATTTAATTGTGAACGGATTTCATTTAGAACATTGAATGTAATTTAATAAAACACCTATTCTTGTTTGTCATTGTATTCATGAAAATTTTCGTTTTCGCAACATTGGAGATACCTACAAATATAATGTCTCCAGCGCAGAAACTTTAAATGCAAGGCTTAAAAAAGTAATACTTAGTGCCCATTGATAGCATTAAGGCATTAAAATTCACCACGCAAAACTAATTAATAATAATATTAAGTGTGTCCATTGATGGCATTGTGGCATTAAAATTCCCCACGCACAAGAAATAGCAATATTAAGTGTCCATTGATGACATTGTGGCATTACAATTCCCCACGCCCAAGAAATAGCAAATATTATGTGTCCATTGATGACATTGTGGCATTAAAATTCCCCACGCACAAGAAATAGCAATATTAAGTGTCCATTGATGACATTGTGGCATTAAAATTCCCCACGCCCAAGAAATAGCAATATTATGTGTCCATTGATGACATTGTGGCATTAAAATTCCCCACGCCCAAGAAATAGCAATATTATGTGTCCATTGATGACATTGTGGCATTAAAATTCCCCACGCACAAGAAATAGCAATATTAAGTGTCCATTGATGACATTGTGGCATTAAAATTCCTCACGCCCAAGAAATAGCAATAGTATGTGTCCATTGATGACATTAAAATTCACCTCGCATATCAAGTTCAAAATGCTTTAACTATTTTTGCTAGGAGTAAACTAAAACATAAAATTTAATAAGTAGATATATTCGGCAAATAATAGATCCTAGTATAAGCTGACGAGTAAATAGAACATTTTTTTCCTGAGACATTTCGATCTAGTGCTCTTGCTACTATAGGACGAGTGTACATGTTATTAGTTATTAAGAAGACTAGTTTTGGTGCTCTAGTAAGACACGTGGTACATGTTATTAGTTATTAAGAAGACTAGTTCTGGTGCTCTAGTAAGACACGTGGTACATGTTAGTTATTCTGAAGTCTAGTTCTGGTGCTCTAGTAAGACACGTGGTACATGTTATTAGTTATTAAGAAGACTAGTTCTGGTGCTCTAGTAAGACACGTGGTACATGTTATAGTTATTCTGAAGTCTAGTTCTGGTGCTCTAGTAAGACACGTGGTACATGTTATTAGTTATTCTGAAGTCTAGTTCTGGTGCTCTAGTAAGACACGTGGTACATGTTATTAGTTATTCTGAAGTCTAGTTCTGGTGCTCTAGTAAGACACGTGGTACATGTTATTAGTTATTCTGAAGTCTAGTTCTGGTGCTCTATTAAGACACGTGGTACATGTTATTAGTTAATCTGAAGTCTAGTTCTGGTGCTCTAGTAAGACACGTGGTACATATTAGTTATTCTGAAGTCTAGTTCTGGTGCTCAAGTAAGGCGTGCGGGACGCGCTATTGTCTATGCTGATGACCGTGCTTCGAAATGTCTACTAGAAAAACTATTGAGAACTGAATTATTATAGTGTAGTAGTGTTCTTAACCTGAATTGTTATATTTCAACAGCAAATAAAAAATAAATAAATAAATAGTGTCGAAGCTAATTTTCTTATTCACCATTGTTGCTTTTCTAATGTATTTATCTTAATCAAAGGCTTCGACTATGCAACTTCCTTTCAATTATTAGAAAATAAAAATACACTGATGATTCCGTCAATTTAATTTAAATATGTGCATGTTTTTTTCTGGAAAAATAGTTCCATATGTGACACGAATTTTACACACGTTTTCTTCGCTATCGAGTTAGCAAGCAAGTATGAAATTTTGGCATACTTACCTCCCACGAATTTCAATTGAGCCAATGAAAACAATCGTTTCTCCATAAGCACGAGGCAGTTGCTATGTAAACATTATTTTTAAGCATATCTTTGCCAAAATCCTTGAAATGAAAGCCTTTTCAATGGTTTTACATTTGCTAAATTAAATCGTTTTTCAGTATGATCAGATTTTGAACAGAAATAAAACTTTAGATGACTACAAGAAACCTCGCTTTTAAAGTCAAAGAATACGCCTGGTTACGCATGATAATGACCAAATGTTAGCCTTTTCAAGGGCTACACTTCTTTCTCTTTGCCTAACTGGTATTATCGATTTGTAAATCCAGAGCATGTAAAGAAACGTGATTCATGATAACTGCCGACTTTATACATACGTACACAAAGCAAGTCAAGTGGAAACATTATTAATAATGAACATCAACTATTTACACAAATTTTAAATGTCAACTATTTACAAACGTGCTCAAAGAACGAAATGTAATCAATAATCAGTGATAAACGCCAATTAGTTACATAAGTCTACAACAATTCAAACACGTACACAACAATTTACACATATACACAACCATTCACATATGCACACGTTTCACACACGTACACAGCTATTCATACACGTACACTACCATTTACACATGTGCACAAACCATTTAGACGTACACAACTATTTATACAATTACACAATCATTTACACACGTAAATAACCATTCACAAACACACAACCACTTACACACGTACGTAATCATTCGCTCATGTACGCAATAATTAACACACAATCATTTACAAACGCTGGCAACCATTCATGCTTTTACTCAAATATTCACATACTTATACAAAGTTTCACCTACATACGCAGCATTTCACACACGCATACAACTATTCACACACGTACACTACCATTCACATACACTTGCAAACACACACACACGCGCGCGCACACACACATACACACACACTCACACACTCAAACACACACACAAGCAAAAACGTGCTTAAGTGTTCGTGAGATTATCGCTCTCGCACAAGAAGAGGACGTGGACGACAAACTGTCTGTAAACAAGATTATCTCACTTTGTCATAATTACATCCGTGTTCATTTGAAGTTATATACAATTTGCACTTAGACATACACTGCACTGCAACGTCTGTAAATAGCTAGGTATGCGTTCATACACGTTTTGTGATAAAACCTAAAATATAATCGTGTGTTACAGATTTCCTATTAAGCTTCAACCTGATATCTGGCGAATTGTCTTGAGAAAGGATTATCATCACCCCTTAGCTATGGGAGTGATAAAAGAATTAAATACAACATTAGATTGTGCTTAGAACTTTAACCCTATTGTTAAGTTTCTTTGAATTTATATAACCACAACATATGTCTGTAAAGGTGGTGCCAATTACGATCATGTTCTTCTTTTCTTTTTAGATAAATTTATTTCTTCCTTAGGAACTGGTTGTGGTAGGTTGGTGTATTTTTATTCGCTTTATATTCTTCATTTATTTTCCATTGCATCTTATATTTAGCAATTCTAACTCTCAGAACAGTCTCTTTAATAGCAACAGTCATTTGGAGAGAAAGCCTGAGCATCCACACTCACTTAATCCCTAGAGTTGAACACATATGGTAGGCAACGCATGGTTCTAATTACATTGCTCATTTGTGCTAGATGAGAATATTGATTGATGTTTTATTAATAACTATACTTTCTCCTCTCCTCAATCCATTTCTCCTCCTCTATCTATCTATCTATCTATCTATCTATCTATCTATCTATCTATCTATCTATCTATCTATCTATCTATCTATCTATCTATCTATCTATCTATCTATCTATCTATCTATCTATCTATCTATCTATCTATCTATCTATCTATCTATCTCTCCACCCATACACATTCCCCGATCCGTCCATCTATTTACTGTCCATTTACCCATTTACATATTAAAACAACCATCTAACCATCTGGTCATCCATCTTTCCATTTATCTATCCATCAAACATTTATTAATCTATCACTAAAATCTTTACGGTTTAGAGCCAATTAATTGTAGTTCAAAATGACGGTAGTTTCTGGCTCCAGCATCGAACAGGAATAAAGTTGCTGGTGATGCCAAATGGCATTGTTCTCTTTGACAATATGTAGTGAGACGAGCACTTCACCAGCTCCTCAAACATGTTCTGGAAGTCAGTGTCAGACTGAACCATCACGTCTGGTATCTCGACATGTCCTCTGCCATGTCGTCATGCGATATTGTTGTAAATCTCTTGCCTAGCCACAACAAGAGGCAATTTACATCTTAACGTATTGCATGAAGTCTGGTGTCTGGCCTATACTTATTCTTAACGTATTGCATAAAGTCTGGTGTCTGGCCTATACTTATTCTTAACGTATTGCATAAAGTCTGGTGTCTGGCCTATACTTATTCTTAACGTATTGCATTAAGTCTGATGTTTGGCCTATAATTATTCTTAACGTATTGTATAAAGTCTGATGCCTGGCCTATACGTCTTCTTAACGTATTGCATAAAGTCTAGTGCCTGGCCTACACGTCTTCTTAACGTATTGCATAAAGTATGGGCCTGGCCTATACGTCTTCTTAACGTATTGCATAAAGTCTGGTGCCTGGCCTACACGTCTTCTTAACGTATTGCATAAAGTCTGGTGCCTGGCCTACACGTCTTCTTAACGTATTGCATAAAGTCTGGTGCCTGGCCTACACGTCTTCTTAACGTATTGCATAAAATGTGGTGCACGGTCTATACTTATTCTTTACGTCTGGAGGTTAGAATGATAACGATTATAGCCATGGTTTCAAACAAAAATATTGGGTTCAAGCCAGAATATTAATGGATTAAAAATAAAACTTACATTTTAGAATAAAATTGCAGTAATGAAATGGTTTTAAAGATGTGTTACAAAATTACATAATTGACAGAAAAGAACTAATTTGTGTATTTACAAGTCTTCGTTATGAGCGTTAGGATGTATTTGGAGTAATGCTACCTTTTGTACGTGCTGAACTTTCCAAATTGTCTGCTCTCATGAGTGTGACAGGTTTCAGGCTGTTAACTGGGAATATTCAAATAAATTCAGAGAAGAAGAACTACTTCAATGTATATTTCTTTTCTAATAATTACCATAAACCTGTGCCCACAAATTATTCCCATTGAAACTCGTTGTAATTGGTATGCAATGGCTAGATCTGACATCTGCCAATCACAGCTGCATCCATTACATATAGGTACCAATCAATTTCCATATTTATTACATGCTTTGGACCGGACGGATAGTGTAATCCCGAGGTGGAAACATACATCACAGTGTCAACAAAACCACTAATGACTGGGAAATTAAATTAGAAACTGATATTAGTTAGATTATTCTACAAGCATCAAAACGTGAGTAGAATCCACTACAACCACCACAACCCTCTCCCCCCCAGCGCCAGAGAAATGAAAGGATCGTATTGTACGAATGACTCAGATAGTGGAAATGAAATGACACATTGAAATTAATGATTGTGTTACGTCAATGAGTGTCCATTCAAACTAACCGCGCCGTTGATTTTAAATTGGAATACTGCCCGCTTTTCCTATTTGGCCACGAAATGCTGAAGTATTTACTTGAAACAAACTAACGAAAAGAGAGGTCGTTAATGCAAGAAAAACGAACTAAGTCATCAAACACGTTCTTGCAATCACACATAAATTTACACACACACACGCACACACACACACACACACACGCGCGCGCGCACAGGAACACGAGCATGTATTCTATTCTATTTCAGTAATGAAAAACCTTCTATTGCACTCTCTCTTTCCATTTTTTTTTTTTAGAAAGACAAAGAGTCTAATTTGTGAATGATTGACAGGACGAATAAAAATACCTTTAAATACAAACATGAACAATTATATTTTTTTCTCAATCGCAATTTATTTTCGTCGTAATTTCAACAGAGTATAACTGTGTGTACTAGTCGTTTATAATATAATTTGACAACAATAATGAATGTAGTTAATTCTTTTTCAGATCTGCTTCAAAAGAAAGTCTTGCTCAATAAAAACGCAAATTCTAAACATAAAATGCCATTAGGTGTTTTGTTTTCCCTCGCTCTGGGAAAATCTCAATCTCTCAATCTCTCTTACTCTCAGAGCAATTTTTCTAACGATCTGTTAAGAAATCAAACTGATTAGCAGGTCTGTTAACAAAGATCCAGAATCTAATTAAGCATTTATACGTCGAGGTAGACACCGTAGGGTCATTTTGAAAGCATTTACTGCCAATACAATTTCAATGATGATAATATCTGTTTGCAACATACAGACTGTAAAATAATGTCATCGATAATGGCAGTACATAACTAAACAACAAATAAATAAAAATAAATCAGCCATACCTTTCTTGAAGGACTTCTCTTCCAAGACAGAACACCCTTTCAAACTGAGTCACGTCCTTTACAAAAGGTAATTCCCACGAGTGCAAAATCACCTGCACTTATATTCGCATTAATTCGTATGACAATTTAATTTCTCGCTGACATATAACTATGTGAGATTCGATTTCTTACTGATGGCATTTTGTTTTCTGTTCAGGTGAGTACGGGAAGATGTTCAACCTGGAAGCCTGCGTTCACTAATCTTCGGACCCACTAAGTAAGTTATTTTTTTTTCTTTTGCTTTCACTATTCCTCGCTGTGAAAGTCTTACTTTCGGTGCGCCCACTAACGCAACTTAACGGTGCACACGGCGAAGAGGAAAACTGTTTTTCATTCCCGGTTCTGTGTTTGAAGTTTGTCGTGGTGCACACGCACGCACGCACACACTCACGCACAGACAAAGAGGTTCAATGCTGACAGAGCCTTGGCAAACGGAAGAAAATGGTAGAACAGAAATACGGCCAGCCTCCTTGCTCGCAACGCTTTCATAGCACTGGCGGCTGCAACTAGGAGGCATCCGCTGTGCCCACTGCAGGGTGGGACGGAAGAGGTAAGGGATGGGGGGAGGGAGGTTGGCAGTGCGTTAGTCAAGGCGTGTGTGACGGTTCTCCAACTGACCGTCTTGTAAGTGGAAAACCTGACTGAAACTCAATAGTTTCCAAACCCTCTCCTTTAATAAAACAACTTTTTCTTCTTTTTTTTCTGAAACGTGCTACAGGCTTTTCAGTTACGCTGTTTATTGCCTTTAAGTTGCACGCTGTTTATTGCCTTTAAGTTGCACGCTATGCCATTCGTACACTGAAATTGTTAAACGGATCAGTAGAAGAGAGGCAACATCTGAAATTTAAATTTAACAATTAAAATCTGGGCAGTGGTTCTATTGGTCCAGAATAAAATGTGGTTGATTTCAAATGAAGAGAAAAGGCAATAATATCTTCTTTTGGTATTAGATATTCATTCTGTGTTCGACACATACCAATGTAAAATGTACTATCAATACGGTACATTAACTAATTAATGACTGACTGACACGACAATACTGGACGAAGTACCTAGAGCGGGATAACGGATCGACGGAATCATATAGTCACTAGGATGAAATGAACAAAGCATTTCAAAGTTACATGAACTTACACTCTCTCTCTCTCTCTCTCTCTCTCTCTCTCTCTCTCTCTCTCTCTCTCTCTCTCTCTCTCTCTCTCTCTCTCACACCAGCATACTCTATATCTGTGAGTAATGCGATGACATTGTTTTCTTTCTAGTGAGTTCGGTTTCGCTACATTATTCAAGAAAGCTATATACGTCACAATAATGTATCCGGTGTGATGAATATTATTGTTTGCACGCGTGACTTACTGGTCATCAAAATGTGACTTCTAGGTTATCAAAGTTGACTTAATACTTTTAACTGTAAGAGTTTTTCGCATACGACATGCACGACTATACTTTCTTATCCATTATCTATCCTCTATTATCCCTTATCTATCCTCTATTATCTATCTACTCACCCTGGTGCACAGGAAAATGTATTTCAAACCTGCACAGGTGTTCAGTATTAGAAGTGTCATACAATACAAGACGCAATAATATATATACCGTTCATTTTGAACTGTTCAAATTTTACTAGTCGGCCTTTCCTTCAGTCTTTCCTTCTGTCTCTCTCACTTTTACCCTTTAAATCTCTCAACTAGCTTCAATTTTTCTGAAGTAGGATGTGTGTAAATTTGGCACAGTGCAATACAGTAGGTCACAATATACACAACAATCTGGTGTCAACAGATCCACCCCCGGCTCTTTTCTGTTCGTAATTCCATACAAATAATACAATGCATCATGCACAAACATGTATATATATATATACACGTACGTATACACACTCACGAGCACACACATACACATTCACGCAGACACGTACATGTACCCTGGAATTCAAGAAGGATAATGTCAAATTGGAATAACTCACTTTTAGTCTGTATATCAATCATCATCTTTATCACAATCATTGGAGAAAACTTTCCAGACAGAGGTTAATGTAATCCATCAAACTGAACCGCAAAACAAGAAGTAGTATGAGGAATTAAATCCCTTAGTACTAACACCCATTTGTCATTTCCTTCTGTTGTTGACATTTATCAGAAATGTAGGTTCTATAAACGCTCTTACTATTACGCCGACATGCCATGACGTTGTTACAGTTTCGCACTCGGTAGTTGTTAAAATTATTCACATTATTAAAGTTATGTCATTATGAATCCAGTATTGTTATGACTGAAAGAAAATATTTACAAAATAACAGCAGTTCATTACATAATTTGATTTCAGCGCAAAATATAAAACGAATAATAAAATGTGTCTCCACATCATTCCAACGCTTCCTTTAGAGCTCTCATTGTTCTCCTATCTTAATTTTGAACAACGAAGCCCTTGTCTGACCAAAGGCGGAACTAACCTGCCAGAACAATGTGATTACATTCAAGGGAAGACAACTTAGCAAAACGTGAGTGTGCTCACTATGCTCAGTTTAGTCGTGTCTACCCGTGCATTGCGATTTTGAACTGATTATACGATTAACTAAGAACTGCGAAACAAATTTTGGGGGTATAAACTATATCTGGACAACAAGGAATAATGCATTAATTACTTGCACCCATTACATACAATGATACAGTTGGATAAGTGATATTATAATACAGTACCAATAACATAATTATAACAAAGTGGAATAGTCATACATACCATCAGTCTGATTATTTTGTCTAGATATTAAGTATTGACGAAAGACTGTAAGATAGTTATTACAGAGAGAGCATGAAAAGAAAATGTTCTGTTGCTGATATATCTCTTCCCCCCCCTCTCTCTAATACACATTTGCATTTACAGAGAAACACACGCACACACATATCAGCCACATTTCACACGCACACACTCACATACACATACTAACAGTCAACAGACTTCTCAAATTTTTATCTGCTAAAAATTAGAAAGGAAGTAGACATTACTTGAGATCCAATATCTAAAGAGTTTTGTTAACGAGTGGAAAGGAAGTAGACATTACTTGAGATCCAATATCTAAAGAGTTTTGTTAACGAGTGGAAAGGAAGTAGACATTACTTGAGATCCAATATCTAAAGAGTTTTGTTAACGCACTTTGATCGGTTTCCCTTGACTTTAGGACAGAAACCATTCACTAGATGTTTAATCAAACTTACGCAACACTGTCATAAAATATTAAACAAAAAACCCAACTATTTATTTAGTCTATCTTATTCTCATATTTTTCGACTTCATTATAATTGTATATTCTAACTTCTCAGTTATTTATTTAGTCTAACTTATTCTCATATTTTTCGACTTCATTATAAATGTATATTCTAACTTTTCAGTTCACTGATTTGCAATACGCTCGATTTTGTTTAATGCTGCGAGATCTGGAAAATAAATCATCAAAAGAGCAATAAGAGAGAGAAAATGATGCATGATGTAAAGTCCACGTGACTTTCCTTTATTGTTTTGACTTTTTGGAAGCATGTTTCATGCTTGTGACGTTTTGCTGGGAGATGGGCAAGATGTTAATTCTCCACCACCCTGGGCCACTCTAACCTTAGGCTAATCCCCTCAAACACACCTGGCTGACCACAAATGTTAGAAAGATGAAAGATATATAATGCTGAATAGAAGAGTGACAGTTCTAGAAGACAGCTCGAGCCCCCCCCCCCCCCCCGGTACATACAGCAGGATAGTAATTAAATACAGGTGATAGACTACAATATATAATATGTGAGTCACGCTAACAAGGTGTATCAACAATAAATGTATTCAACATGAAAGAACATAAAATGATTAATTACTTATAGCGAATAGGTCAACAGTTAAATTAGAGTTTATAAATGTTATAGTTCATAATCACATCCATGTAGTATTGTAAGAGAATGTCCATAGGACACTGTAGTAGTTATTTGGTTCATTCATATGAGTGAACTATAATGAATTTATAAGAAAATATTGAATGTTTCTGAGTGAACTCTAAAAATACTTTGATTCACGTTTGATTGAATTGATTGAATCTTTACTGTAGCTGAGTGGTTGTAGACTTTATGATTACATGACTTAGAATCACCTGACGTGTCATCTAGGGTCCTGGTGAATGGCATTAGCATGGTTCTGTTGAACCGGTCTATGGCCTGTGGATTGTTCTGCTCTGGTGTTGCCTCATGGTTCAGTACTCATCAAAGTCAACATATGAGTCCAAGAGTTTGTACAGTACATCACATTATCAGGAATGTTATGGTTCTTTGTAGGATAAAGAGGACTGTGTGTTCATTGTGTGCAGGAGGTGGATGATGTCCTGAGTTGCCAAGGGGGGGGGGGGGATTATTCAGTGGGGCCTCTTGTCATGGCTTTGTTTCAGCATGTAGCTGGCCTGCTACCAGATTGTGAGCTGTTGTGTACCGGTCAGCAATGGAAGCTAACTTGTAAAGGTCAATCTTGCTCCTTAATTCAGATGTGTGTAATTCTGGAGTACATGTCTTTCAACTGTTCAACCATGAATTTCTTAAGTATGCCTTCTGCAGTCTAGTTGGTTCCTGATAACTTTGCCTATTTCTCTGAAAAATCTTCTATCCAAGCTACATATGTCCATATGTTTCATTTTGTCATTCTGTGAGGTGCAGAATTTTTAAGTACACATATGGTGTCAGTTGGAAATACTTTTAAAAAGTTCATTTGAAAATGTGATAGTCGTGAGCTCGGACTTTCATCAGCTGCATGACATGGTGCTTTGCCCCTCAGATTTACTGCTAATGCTCTTTCCCTATCCTTAGCAGGTAAATCATAATCCTTGCACTACCTTTCAAACCGAGCGAGGTAATTGTCTGTCAGTCTCCTTCAAGTTGTATGGCTCCATGCAGAACGGGCATATTTGTGGTACGCTATCAGTACTGGTACTGCTACACGTGACTAATGCAGGAGTGATGTTACGCTATCAGTACTGGTACTACTACACGTGACTAATGCAGGAGAGATGTTATGTAGTATGTTTCTAGCTGACCCATTGGCTGCTGATGATTTCTCAAGCTTGATTTGCTTGATTTTCAAATTCCAGCTCTCTCTGTTTCTTTTTCCTTTCTCTGTCAAGTCCGTCTTTCTTCTCTTTCCCATGTGCTTTCATTTCTCTCATGCACAGTTTTTTTCTTTTTTCTTTCCTCCTCTCTCTCTAGTCTCTTCTTCTCTCTCCCTAATGAACGCAAGGTCGGCCCCTTTTAAGCCTAATTCTTCTCCAAACAATTTAAACTGGGTTCGCAATGCCATCGTGGGTAATACCACTTAGGTTTAACTTTACACATTTGCTTTTAACGTTAATGGTAACACCTTAAATCCAAGGATATTAAAATAGTTACAGTCAGTATCTCTATGCTATACCACTGTGGTAGTGGTTTTGCCTTTAAAATTATTACTAGTCAAAGCAAATCACAAATGTGCGAATAACTATTATATAAAATACAGTATAGCACTTTCATTCATCATACAATTGTTATAAGTCTTGACAATGAATAGTTGGTTACGTTAATAAAATGCAAAATATAAAAGACATCAATGCAAGCAACTGCTTCACTCAAATATTTGTACTGTCTATTTATATTTCGTATGTTT
Organism: Sinotaia quadrata; assembly: GCA_028829895.1. Classification (NCBI taxonomy): domain Eukaryota; kingdom Metazoa; phylum Mollusca; class Gastropoda; order Architaenioglossa; family Viviparidae; genus Sinotaia; species Sinotaia quadrata. Next base: position 41,170,458 of record CM054177.1, on the reverse strand, counting down.
CATACCAAGTTATCAATGGGTTTCTTTTGAACACACTGTAGCAGAGTAAATTTGTGTATCCCTATTTGTAAACTTAATAATTATGTATTTGTTGCCAATGTTAACGTGACCTGACCTATGGCACTGCTTATGATGATGTTTTTTTGTAAGTGCCTGAGTTGGAGTAAACAACTCAGATAAAGAATATGCTAGAACTTGCTGGTGCAATCCAAACCAGTTCCAAGCAGATGAGTAGTTTTCTGACTAATAGGCTCACACTTGTTCATACTAATTTCATCCAATGGGGATGGACCAAAAGTTGCTTTGTTGAAGTTGTTCTATATTTTAATCACTTTGACGTTGACCTTACTGAAGTAAAGTCATAAAGGCGATCATTAGCCTATGGTAAGGTAACTGACTGATGATACGAAATATTGTGTACACATTTGCTATTGGTCTATGATTTGAATTGCAGAATGCTTTTGTAATTGAACCATCATTTTTATGTTCACAAATTTGATTACGTTGTACAATATACATGTGAATTTTGATCAATGCTATATTTCTTATGCTGATTGTGTATCAAGCTAATGAATATTATTGCAGGGTTTGTAAATTTGGAATGTTTGTTGGAGAGAAAGGAGTTTAGAGATGAATATTGCCTGAAACTTAGCACTGTCGTCAATTTGCCTTTGCAGAGAGGTTTGCACCATTTTTTAGTTTCATAATCTTCTATTCACTTCAGACTACAGTGACTACTATACTCTACCAGATCACGTTACTGTACTCTACCATATCACGTTACTATACTCTACCATATCACGTTACTGTACTCTACCAGATCACGTTACTGTACTCTACCAGATCACGTTACTGTACTCTACCATATCACGTTACTATACTCTACCATATCACGTTACTGTACTCTACCATATCACGTTACTGTACTCTACCAGATCACGTTACTGTACTCTACCAGATCACGTTGGTGTGCATCCAGCATTATTGTTGAACTTATGAGTGAATCTGTTGCTCCTCCTCTTGATTCAATGAAGGTCAGATGCGTTCTCCTAAACCGCCCATTCCAGCTATTGAACACACAGATCTATCCATTACTCAGTGCCTGAAGGGACTTTTCTTTCGATTTCACTGCTTGTTTTGCTCACAGATGAAGATCACACATTGCAATTAGTAGGTAGCCATGTTTTCTTGCTCCAGGTCTTGACAATGGTAGCTAAATGATGCAGGCCTGGCGCTTGCATGCGGGAACCAGCAGAGACGATTGTGTGCACTTTTCTCTAAGTGCTATCTGTCACAACTCCCCAAACGCAGGATTAAGAGACTTCAAGCAACAGAAAATTGGTCAGTAGCGGTCATTTTGTTTTGCTATATCCCCCCACCCAGTAGCCGCATTAGACTTTCTATCTTCACGATATTTTCAGTCTTGGTTGGCTTTGCACCCTATTTATACCCATCTTTCCAAGGTCACACTACCATAGCAAGCTAGAACAGGTACTAACTTTCCAAGGTGACACTACCAAAGCTAGTTAGAGCATGTACTAAATTTTCAAGGTCACATTACCAAAGCTAGCTAGAACAGGTAATAACTTTCCAAGGTCACACTACCAAAGCTAACTAGAATAGGTATTAACTTTCCAAGGTCACACTACCAAAGCTAGTTAGAACATATACTAATTTTCCAAGGTCACACTACAAAAGCTAGCTAGAACAGGTACTAACGTTCCAAGGTCACACTACCAAAGCTAGCTAGAAGAGGTATCAACAGACAAATAGAAGTGGATCAATGAAAACACCTATCCTAACAAGGAGAAGCTTCACCATTGTTTAAATCGTGGGTTCGACCCATTATAATAATGTTATTATACAGGAAAGGAATGCTCTGTTGTGACCACCTAATCAGGAGTAACACGTAGCACTGTCACGCCATCCCCAAAAGAACTCGAAGACCTCGCAAGGTCAACCATGCATGGCGAGTTACCTCCAGAAATCAAAACGAGACGCTCCGCCATTAAGTTTCCCTTCTGACATCACTTAGCGCTAAGAACACTTTAGTTACCGTTCTCATTCCCTCCTCACCCCCCCTCACACACTCACATACACATACACACGTGCGCCCACATATAAAGTTTGGATGTGCTGCTGATTTTCTGCCTTCATAAATAGTTTTAACGAAGGCAAAATAACGTGTCTTTCGTACTGTACTATTCTCAAAATAACAAATGAAATCAGATTACCTGACTGAATAAGTAAATAATTTTGAAAGAATGTATTCCATTGTTTATGTTTATATGTAGTCGCAAATATACCTGAAAATCATTATATATATAATGCATTTGTATATTAAATAGTTTTATTAACAAAGACTTAAATGCTATAGTCTGGATAAGTCTTTTACAGAAACAATGATAGATCGAAGGACTGTGAAGCAGAAACAGTCAACATTTCATTGCTTGCACACTTTTATTTCTGAAAGATTGTAGCTGGTATTGCAAAAAAGAAATAATGAATACGGCCTGCATTGACAACAATCAACCACCCAAAAGCCAAGGTCGGAATGCTACAACGCTCTAGAAGAATAGTTCAGCGCGCGTATTTGTGTACGTGTATTATCTGTGTGCGTTTATTTGTGTACGTGTATTATCTGTGTGCGTGTATTTGTGTACATGTATTATGTGTGTGCATGTATTTGTGTACGTGTATTATCTATGTGCGTGTATTTGTGTACGTGTATTATGCGTGTGCTGGGCATTTCGAAACAGTCCCAGATTCTGCTTTGGATGAGAAACAGTTTCTTGTGCGTTTGAAAGCCTGCACGTTCTCAGTTCGAACCATGCCTAATCGCCAACGAGTTTTGAGAGTGTGTGCACAACTTTTACTTAATACGTCGATGTATATATCAGACTGTTTCAGACTTCAATATAGGTCAACACGTGAACTGTTTTCTAACTTGGCATGACATCCTTAGCCTAGAGAGAAAGAAAGAGAGGGGGAGAGAGAGAGTGTTTCTTGACAGGTGTTGTGGTTTATCAATGAACTTACATTAAATACATCCTCAACGCGAAACCTCCCTAGAACGAAGCCATAAATGCCATGTGCAGCATTGCTGTTAAAATAACAAAATTGAGTTATATCATATTAAAGACATCCGTTTTTCGCTTTTCGAGTCTTAGTGATCTGCACGATTTTATTCCTGTCATTCAGTCTTATAGATCTATAGATCAATATTTGAAACATTGCATAAATAAATAAATAAGATGTATTTACAAAATACGGAACCAGAGCTTTAGAATCCAAGCAACATCGTTTCTTCTGGAAAGAACCGACCACTATATAGATATTTCGTATACACGTCCAAAGTGTTGCTACAACAAACACAGAAAACAAACAAATAATGAAGCAAAAATAAACAGACGAAAATTACTAGCAAAAAGAAATTAAATAATAAAGAAAAATAATCAAAGAAAACTGAAGCAAATAAACAAACAAATGTTCAAGCCAAATACACTCAAGAGGTGCATTTGTACTAAATCTGTTCTAAATCAGCATTCACAAAAACAAACAAACAAACAAACAAACAAAACTGCTCTAATCATTTTACCAACATCTTGACGCAAACCGACTTGACGAGGTAGGGTCAATAACCTGAGAACAAATGCAAAAACATTGCAAACTACGCGCAGCAACAGAAGCATTTTCCTTTGATCTCGACCTAGATGCTCACTTGCACGAGAAGTTTTGTACGTCGGACAACTGACGCAATACTTGTGACGTAGTAAAGGAAAGACCTTTGAAACACCGCCCACCTCAACCTCTCCGCCGCCTGTTGTCAACAGTATTCTTCTTTCAAGGGGAATTACTCGCAATTGCGGTTATCCTGGAGTTGCAGACTTCGTACGACGAAAACTGTCGCGTAGAATGACACGTGACGTGGAGATGAATCTTCCTAAGCCGAGCTCAGATTAACGCAAGTCACTGTTTTTGCATACAGTCAGTCAAAGTTCGCCTTGGCCCCAGCGGTGGCGAATACTCTTCACGAACGACTGCAGCTAGGTTGCTTTCACACTTGCGTCCGGCTTCATTTGTAGGTAGTCAACGAAACTGAGATGATAGGACTTTACGTTATCCATTACCCAGACCATCAATGGTTTCTTGCCTCGTGTGATTCAACAAGTTATTTTTAGACTGTTTAATGGCAGATGAATCGCTGCAACATATTCAAATGTCGGTCGTGCGTTCGACCTACAAACATGTACACATAAAGCATAGCTAGATTTTATTTTAAAATCATCATAATCCAAAATATTAAAAAATAAATATGGTTCTTAACATTTGGTATGATGTATCAAACTGCCCTTTTATGAACGCATGATTTTTATTAGCTCAAGTGTGCCCCACCAATGACGCTCGTATTTTTGTTCTTTGTCATCTGCGGTACACATCATTGACCGTTGTCATAAGTTAATTTAGTGATTTTTCAGTCACTTAAATGACATGATTTAGTCAATACAACAAATATATACTACAGTCATTGTCACCTGCGACACACACACACACACACACACACACACACACACACACACACATACCGATCATTGTCCTTTGTCACCTATAATACATATATTGCCATCTTGATTCATAGAAACTGACCATTGCCACGTACTAGTCTCATACACTGAACTTTTTCACTGCGTAGATACCACACGATTCCTTGTTACTTTCCAACACGTCTAATTTCACTGACTCGTGACACACAAGCACTGATTTTTGTCACGATAGGTACTCGTAGACTGATTTTCTTTTCTCGAGGAAAACTCGCGCACAGTTCTTTCTCACTCTCTAAGCACGGATATATTATCACCTACTAGGAATGCAGTGACCTTGTCACATACGAGATGTGCAATGGCACAGTCACTTTAGATGCACAGTCACTGTTTTCTGTCACCCAGGAATACAGTGAGCTCGTTACGTGCGCGATACGTACTGATATGTAATATATGCTTTCACTGCTTTCTGTCACGTGATTTTTTTCTCGCACTTGAAGCACGTGTGCATGGGATCTTTGTCACCTCCAGATCATTGTTCCACCTGCGTTACCTACATAACAAGCACTGATCTTTGAACTTTGTCACGAACCTGATTCATATATACTAACACAAACACACACACACACACACACACACACACTGGCCTACTACATGTACGCACGGAAGACAATCACTAACGAAAGGCTTCTTGCAAATGTTTATGTCTGCTTAAATTACAACAAACCATGAACGCTGCAGGGGCAAAATAAAATAAAAGTAACATTTAACAAAAACTAAAATAAAATCGGATGCAGTAAGACTGGTTCGTAGTAAATCCTGACAGGAACACTTTCCCCAGATGCTTGTGGATTCAGCCCTCGTGAATGCCTAACCAGGGAACGCCATTTGATAAATTATGATGTCTTGTCGAACTCAGCCTTTTAGGACTTAATGGATCTAAAAGTAGTTCGCTAGAGCAGAGGGAAAGTGGTTGCAGTCTGCTCAGTAGAAAACAACCGCTGACTTTCAAACAACTCCATACAAAAACTACCAAAGGTGTCTAAAGGCGCCTTAAGTGAAAACGCCATTAACAAATTGAGTCAATAATCACCGAACGTCTCTAAAGGTTCGATCACACTGTATAACAATTTGGCAGATTTCGGGAGTCAAATTCACTGGCTACATTTCATTGCAACTAACTCATCTCTCTCCTGTCTGACGTCGAGCGGAAAACAAGTCTGGAAATCTGGATAATGTATGAGATATTTATGTCGTCCAACCTGGCGATGTTCGTATTTCCACTCTTTGGTATTATTTTCCGCAACAATTAAATGTGGCCGCCTGACAGCGCTTGTTCGGCCCACACTTCCAAACAAATTTCCGCACATTCCCATTTATAACCAAACGTCTAACTCTTAAAATTCTGACATAATTTCCTGTGACATTTAAGCTTGTCTACCGATGAAAGACTCATTTCCTACTCTCTGAAGAAAATCAAACCCAAAAATCCCCATGCAAGTTTGTGCATTTCTTTACCTATAGTAACGAGTCTCATCCAAGACTAGGTTAATGTGACATTAACTCCGTTAAGCAATCGTCTTTCACCTGATCTTGACAAAATTATTTTTTCAAGAACGAATATGAGGATCTTCACAACAAGATGTGGTCTACTAGTTGACAAATTAATCGAAATATTTCTGATGAAGTCGTTATAGATAGATAAATAGACAGATAGACAGATAGACAGACAGACAGATAGATAGATAGATAGATAGATAGATAGATAGATAGATAGATAGATAGATAGATAGATAGATAGATAGATAGATAGATAGATAGATAGATAGATAGATAGATAGATAGATAGATAGATAGATAGATAGATAGAATGTGTGACGCCAATGCCACCTACTTAATTGTTATGATGATGATGATTATTATTATTATTATTATTATTATTATTATTATTATTATTAATTAATTAATTAATCACCCATAACTGATTACAAGTTATTAGAATCTTAATTAATGTTATTAATAATTTTACAGCAGACAACTTCGTCTCTCTCAGTTGGCAGATATGCGGGCGCTTTAAATGTTATCTCTCTTCCACAACATTAAAGACATTTACTATCACACACTATTTCCAAACTTCTTACTATTGGAGAAGATAAATCTGTCTTTTAATCTATATTTAGCGAGCCCTCATCCACCTACTTTCTTCTCCAACATACGGTTATCAATATGTATAAGAAGGTTAATAATAAATCTGACGATATATTTATTAAATCAGCAATCAAATATACATGCAACATATACAATGAAAAATATTACTTCACACCAATATTTCCATAAAACCACATTCGAATATTATTCATAGCTATAAGTCTTATATCCTAAAACACAATTTAATAGATTAGTGTCAATACAAATCACAGGATAGTTTTTATAAGAGAACAGAATTGGAGTTACTAGAGATAAGCTTAAGAAAAGATAAGGTTGTGCATACATCAATGGAGTACAGTGTAATCCTTACATTTACACACTGCGATAGATACATCTCCAATCTACTATGGATGTAGTGGTTTATAATCAGTAAACCAGGAGATTCGGATAAAACAAGAGAAGTCTGCTTTTTCCTTGTAAAATATAATCACGAAACAAATGCTAAGTATCCAGTTTATTCATTTTTAACTCCATTCTTTCTAATATTCAAGTCTTGATAATGTGTTACCTAAAGAATACTTTTATATGAGGGAAAGTGCACAAGTGTTTGAGCATCTCATGTCATCATACATGGCAGCTGAAAGGAATGGCTGTTATTTTGTATGCAACAAATATAGTGAAAACAAAAACTGATAATCAATATCCTTTAGACCTGAGCATTGTATTACAGGTGCAGTCAAACTGCCAGGATAATGCAGAAGTTTGATTACATTTCTAAGTGCAATAACCTTCCAAAACTTCGTCAGTTATTTTATATTAAATTTGAACTTGCATATCAAATAAATGTAATTTTGGTTGGAGCCTTTAATAATTGGAAGCACCATAATATACATGCCTAGTGAGAAAGGCCTCTGTCAAAACGTAAGCTAAAAATAGCTCAACAAGCTATAAGGTATGAATGTGACAAAAGAAGATGGTAGATAAATGAATTATATTTCATCTTTGTCTAAGGAGAATTGTGTGGAACAACCCCACAGAGTGTGTTCCGAATTCAAGTTTTGACTTGACTCAAATATTTCATCAATTAATTACGTTGTTATGATATTTGAAAAGTGTTCTTTTCTTTAATTTTTCATTCGTCTAATTATAATTTCCTGATCACTTCATCTTTATGTAAATTCATTCGGTAATGTTTGTGACGAATATTTTTTTTATATACTGGGGAACTACGCACTTTAGGGCACATTCATTTGAGCCAAAGTCTGTACCTCCATTCTGTTGACATGCTCTCCAAACCAAAGATTAATGCTGTGACAAAATAGGTATTTGTTTTGTATCATTTACTATTATTTTAAGAGGAAGATGTACACCCACCACACTAAGAAATGCAAAGCAAGTATGAACTTAACTAAATAAGTGATAAATATTAATGCAGAAACCCCGCAAGAGTAAGTGTGCCTAAAAACCCCGCAAGAGTAAGTGTTTCTAAAACCCCGCAAGAGTAAGTGTGTCTAAAACCCCGCAAGAGTAAGTGTGCCTAAAAACCCGCAAGAGTAAGTGTGTCTAAAACCCCGCAAGAGTAAGTGTGCCTAAAAACTCGCAAGAGTAAGTGTGTCTAAAACCCCAAGCACAAATTGTTACGAAGTTCAACACTGAACTGCTTATTTAAAGTAAGAGTAATAATAAAAGTGACATACTTTTTCAGACTAAGCTACAAAAGCGGTTAACTGCACATGTAAGGAGCAGAGAACTATATACGCGATTATCAAACAGTATAAAACAAGAAGAAAATATTAAGGCTGATCTATGTTGTATAATATTAAAATTCAACACAACTACAAAAGTGAGCTGCCTTGAACGGTAACTCTGATCTACACTAAGAAAACCGACTGACGAGTATGAAACTGAAATCTTAGAAGAGGTCCGTCCTGGGGAAAAATGCTAAATCATATCTATTTTAAGAATACGACTCAGCTAAGGTGGGCGGGGGGGGGGGAGGGTTGTTTGTTGCAGATGCTGCCAAGATTAATTTAAAACTACTTTTTTTTTATAGTTATATAAGATCCCGGTGTGATCATAGATCTCACTCTGAAATGCCTATTTCTATTTAGAAAATGACAATGCAGATTTTAACAATGTGTATAAAAACATGGCCACTGGCTTAATTAAAATTCATGTTTATTTTAAGGTTTTATGAAATGTTTCTTACTAATTAAAAAAAAATTCTTCTAACTAGAGGTAAGTGTTTTCTTCCTTTCTTTGAACAGTAGTGTTTGTAAGCGAGAGCAGTAATTAGGGATCTGTTGGAATTAGTGTTGTTGTTCATATCTGTGAACAACAGTGTTTGTAAGCGAGAGCAGTAAATAGGGATCTGTTGGAATTAGTGTTGTTGTTCATATCTGTGAACAACAGTGTTTGTAAGCGAGAGCAGTAAATAGGGATCTGTTGGAATTAGTGTTGTTGTTCATATCTGTGAACAGCAGCGTTTGTAAGCGAGAGCAGTAAATAGGGATCTGCTGGAATTAGTCTTGTTCATATCCGTGAACAGCAGTGTTTGTAAGCGAGAGCAGTAAATAGGGATCTGTTGGAGTAAGTGCTCATATGCATGTCGAACTGCCCTTCAGGCGCCGATTCGTATTTTTGACTCAACTGTCGTGGTTATTTCACATTTCATCGACACGGAATTTAAAAAGTATGCGATATATTTTTGAGAAGGCATGCTTTAATAACTCACACAGTTGCTTCATTTTTCTTAAAATAAAAGAAATACTAGATATCTTTAGATCTCTGTTATGTACTGAAGAATTAGGTAAAAATCGACAAAACCACACCAGAGCAATGTGCGGGGCATTCAGACCATTGCAAACGTGTATGTATATTTGTAGGAGTGGGGGGACAGGCAGAGACGCTGGTGGTAAAGAACTGGAACATTTCGCAAATGTCTGAGTCCAACGTGGTGCAGAAAACTTGCAGTGTGGCTCTTAACTGCATTCTTGTTTATTACGGTGGTTATGGCATATGAGAATATAGTTAATCCCAACTTTTGTTTGTTGCTAAATCCTTAATCAACCGGGAGAAAAGTTATGTCAACCGCTGGGCGGGCACAGCTACACGAAAGCACGTTACCTCAAACAATTTCACTAATTCTACCCCCGGGCTCTGTATAATGTCTCTTCTTTTCAAAACTTGTATGCATTCATGAAGGCTAATTGCGTATATCTGCAAAATCAGCCATTATTGGAAGAGGACATTTAAAATGCAAGGTACTGGTCTAATAGAATGATTGAACACATGTAACAATCGTTAAGAAAAGAGTACACACCCGTAACAATATTTATTGTACACTTGTATTTGAAAAAAGAGTATATACCCGTAACAATATTTATTGTACACTTACTGTGTGTTTATTTGAAAAAAAATCACATTGTTGATATAGACATTTTCAGAAATGTCTTCCAGGCCGTTGTACCCAGAGAACCGTCTGACCTAGCGCCATCTATTTCCGTTTTCAACATCAATGCTACTTTTTGTGATTGATACTGGCTAAGGAAGACAAATCTCGGGCCTGTTATCAATAAAAAAGATTTATATTCAGGTTGATGTAAAGACGATGATCACTTGAATTTGGATTAGTTAGATTTTTCGTGAATATGCACTCATCTGAGTTACTAGTGAAGATTTTGCCTTTAATTTCAACAAAAAATTCAATAGAGATTTTCTCATCCAATCATTCAGTCGCGATCAACAGTGAACAGCTTCCATCGACTTCGTAGATCTGAATACAATTTGCGAATCGTAAACCGGAGACAGCTGTCGCACCTGAAATCATTAAATTATATTTATAATTATATTTGCAGTGTTAGGAAGATCTCAATGTAAGCACAATGTTAATATAAAGCGTTTTCAGTTGAAGGTTAAGTACAAGCCTCTATCTGGCACGGAAAGGTTGAAAAGTTCCAAACTACTTGAAAATCGAAATTTGACAGTACGCATTGCTCTCAAAGACTAATAAAACTCGCATTGAATCCATTTTGCAACGAGGCCCATAAGCCAAAAATCTCCTTAGGGCCAGATACAACGTACTGTGCCTTAAAGGCTGTGAGTAGGCAGAACCTTTGTCCACAGTGGTTACTGCAGCATCAGCTCCTTGACTGTCCGAACATTAACAGAGAGTGGGGCATAGGGTTTAATAAACAGCCACGTTTCCATTCTGGTAATGCTTTTGTGATCAGCCACGTTTTCATTCTGGTAATGCTTTAGTGACCAGTCTCTTTTTCATTCTGGTAATGCTTTTGTGATCAGCCTCGTTTTCATTCTGGTAATGCTTTTGTGACCAGCCTCGTTTCCATTCCTATGATGCATTATTGACTGAAAACTGTTCACGTGAATTGTTTTCTATTTTGAGGTTTATCGTCAGGCAGGAACTATGCTGTTTCAGGATTCAGTGACAATGGTAACTAAGAAAACTATTAAAGATCAGAAAAAATATAATAATACTTTCTTTCTTTGTGTATTGAGAAAAAACAGTATTTCTAAAAAATATTGTTGATGAAATAAAAATTACGTGCTTATTTGCAAAGTGTACATCCGTTAATGAATTATTTTAAACATGTACTAACGTAAATAAAAACGATAAATGTTAATTTTGCGTTCACAAGCGCTATTAAGTCGTAATTGTTCCCAAGTATCAGAGTGTATTCACAAGCGGTAGTGATTAAAACATTATCTTTATTTTGTTCAACTCAATAAAAAAAATTAATCTGAGGGTTTTTATCACCGAATCCCATTCACCGCTAGGGAACAATCTCTAGTCCTCTAGCGATTGGACGATGGTGTTCCATTAGTCTCTCTTCTCTAAAAGATCGATGCAAATTAAACAGAAGACAGACATAATCCGTATATGTGACAGTGCTCGCTATGCAGTTAAGTCAGCCACCGAAGCGTCCCGTGTCTTTTATGTTTCAGTAAAATCTTCCTGCACTTAAAGAAATTAATTCGTCCACTGTAATATCTGGAAAGCGACAATGACCGGATAGATTTGTAGCAACTGATTACCATGTGGTTTGGAGACTGCTATAACTAATCGCTCGGTGGTCAGTCTTTAGTACCATGACCTACAAGGAGCCACCTCCTTCAGAAATGGACCTTTATACATACGTGAACTGTTGTCACATTACCGAACAAGTGCTTGTCCAAAAATGAGGTCTTGGTTGTGTGTGTGTGTTTATGGAAACGCATGTTATATGTCCTTTATAACATAACAAAATAAATCTGAACGTCGAGAGAATTTAGTTATTTATCTTAACTTCATTTATATGAATTCTTATTACTTTTGGAATTATTGAGGAATCTAGATTACAGATATGCCAAATATAATCGTGAGTATGTAATATCTAATCATCCCCCCCTTCCCAAAGAACAATAAAAGAAAAAGAAGACAAGAAGTTATAATACGGTACACGTACATTTTTAAAGTCAAAAACCATTTTACGCTTTTGCATAGTCGGTCCTATATCTATACCTAATCTCTTGCATAGTGGATTGCTTATGCGACATGCTTAAATACAGTTAGACTTCCCTCTTTGATTACGCATTCCAATAAATTTAATGCAAATAATGATAAGCGTGTCTTTCCATAAAGAAATCGTTGCGTTTATAAGTACATTAAATTTGTATGAACTGTGAGTTCCCAGAATCTCGGATGAATTTTGCTACAAATAGTCACACCTGACTTCAGGCAGATAGTAAAGGGACACAATTCATCATTCTTGTCAAATGGAATTGAACGGACTAAGCTGACGATATCCATTAGCTAGGGAGATGCCAGCATCGCGCCCTCTGAACTATCACTGGCGGCAAATTCAGCGAAAATGAAGTTATTCCTCTTACAAAGCAATCAGCTTTGCACACAAGGGGTACTGGTCTTGAGTGATTGCCACCTGCTCGGCAAGACGCAAACCTGAGGTAAGAGAGAGGAAGGGCAGACAATCGATATTTGTATCTTCTCCGAGAGTGACTTCTCACTTTGTTCCGTGCATATCGTCTTTGTAGCAAACTTTTTGGCTCATCTGCAAGTGCAAAAATGGTGTTACCTCGTAACGAAACTCACATCAGTGAAAGTGTGTCACAACTCAGACTTATGAGATTGTCGATGTTCAGACCAGTGAAAGTGTGTCGCAACTCAGACTTATGAGATTGTCGTAGTTCAGACCAGGGAAAGTGTCACATCTTGGAATACTCTATGAGCAAAGGCAAAATCAATCAACGAGATTGATAGCGACCATGATGTGGGTGGTTTGTGGTGGTTTCCTTTATACACAAACCAGTACCCTTCGTGGATGTTGAACTTTGAACTTACTTTGAATAATAATAAAGATAATTTCAAACTTGTGTTTTCTATCCTTTCACCAGATAAATAATTGGCTTCAACTCTGCTCATTTTGAGGATTATTGTGGCTCTCGTTTGGATTAGATTTAAATTTAATAAAACGAGAGTTGGTTACCTCTATGGGAGTGTCAAGCTTTGCGTAAATTGTGTGGACATTTGTTTGAAAGTCAACACAGCTTTCCAGTCGCCCTTACAAACCAAATGCAGAGGATTATTCTGACAGTGAATTTCTCTACTCTGTTTAGGAGATCATGTTTATTCCTACTGATTATGAATGTGTGCATGGGTATTCTCATAGTACCACTGCAGTCGGGGGGGGGGGGGGGTGAGGAAGGGAGTGGACGGAATTGAGTCCCAGCAACAGAGCATGAAAAAAAAATCATTCTACAAAACTCCGGGCCAAATTTTGTCCGTTTCTTTTTCCATTTTAATTTATCGCTTGGATAGATTGCAAGTTTGTTTTACTTAAAACATTGCTGATTTTAACTAAATGTCAATCTTAGTTGAGAATATGACGTCTTTTTAAAATGAAATGAACTCTGAACATGGTTGAAGGGGAGAGTGATTTTACCTACTTCCTGTGATAATGGCAGGAAAAAAATGTCCTGACGTGGATTAAATAAAGTGAACGTTACTGAAAGAGACTAGTGAAAATAGGACAAAGAGATTAAAATAAGTGTACGTTACTGAAAGAGACTAGTGAAAATAGGACAAAGAGATTAAAACAAGTGTACGTTACTGAAAGAGACTAGTGAAAATAGGACAAAGAGATTAAAACAAGTGTACGTTACTGAAAGAGACTAGTGAAAATAGGACAAAGAGATTAAAACAAGTGTACGTTACTGAAAAAGACTAGTGAAAATAGGACAAAGAGATTAAAACAAGTGTACGTTACTGAAAGAGACTAGTGAAAATAGAAGAAAGAGATTAAAACAAGTGTACGTTACTGAAAGAGACTAGTGAAAATAGGACAAAGAGATTAAAACAAGTGTACGTTACTGAAAAAGACTAGTGAAAATAGGGCAAAGAGACTAAAACAAGTGAAGCAGTATCGTCATCTAAACGTGGCGGAGTAATGATGCGATAAGCATTCTCTAAACATGATTGAAAGGGAATAAAGACGTGATATATGTTCCATAAACTTGATTGAAAGGGAGTAGTGACGTGATATACGTTCTGTAAACATGATTGAACGGGAGTAGTGACGTGATATACGTTCTGTAAACATGATTGAACGGGAGTAGTGACGTGATATACGTTCTGTAAACATGATTGAAAGGGAGTAGTGACGTGATATACGTTCTGTACACATGATTTAAAGAGAGTAATGGCATCTAGTAAACATGGTTGAAAGAGAGTAATGGCGTCTGGTAAACATGGGTGAAAGAGAGTAATGACATTATATACGTTCTGTGAATAAAATAAAAGTGAGCAAATCGCCTTAGGTCTTTTTGTATGGCAAAATGGTACATTATATACTTTATGTCAATGATATGAAGGAAACATATTAAATTACATTCTATATGTTCAGATAAGAATGAAATATTAAATGACATACTCTATATAGAGACATGAATGAAATATTCAATGACAACTAATATTCAGTCATAAATGAAATATTGCATGACATTTTAAATATTCAGTCATGTATGAAATGACATACTAAATGTTTGGACAGGAATGAAATATTAATGACATGCAAGAAATACGAAAATGATGTAATAAATATTCAGAAAAGAATAAAATATTAAATGACATATTAAATATTCAGATATGAAAAACATTGCATGACGTAATACAAGAAAGAAATATTAAATGTTGTGCTAAATATTCAGACATTAATGAAATATTAAATGAAATAGTGTATGTTCAGACATGAATGAAATATTAAATGACATACACAATATTTAGACCTGAATGAAATATTAAATAACGTATTAATATTAAGACATGAATGAAATATAAATTGGCGTACTTAATATTCAGACATAATCGAAATATTAAATAACATACTAAATATTCAGACGTATGAAGTATTAAATGACTACTAAATATTTGGACATGAATGAAATTTTAAATAGTGTACTATCAGGCATGACTGAAATATTAAATGGTATACTATATATACAAATATAAATGAACCTGCCTCCCAACCACTACAGGCATGAAGATCAATACCACCTCCAAACATCCACCCTCACCCCTCTCCAGAAACAAGTGAGGAGAGGAAGACCCTCCAGGGAACCACCAAAGCTGATAATATCCCAGATAAAAGGCTTCCTGCATCCTCTGGAGAGTGCCAGCGAAAAAA
The DNA here is from genome assembly GCA_028829895.1 of Sinotaia quadrata. Lineage (NCBI taxonomy): Eukaryota > Metazoa > Mollusca > Gastropoda > Architaenioglossa > Viviparidae > Sinotaia > Sinotaia quadrata. The sequence goes on along the minus strand of CM054177.1, from coordinate 41,155,070 downwards.
ATATTAAAAGATGTGCTAAATATTCAGACATGAATGAAATATTAAATACCGTACTATATGTACCGACATGAATGAAATATTTAAGTGACGTACTATTTGTACAGATATGAATGAAATATGAAAATGTACTACTAAATCCGACATGACTGAAATGTTAAATGACGTACTGCTTTGCCATAAGTTGGCTGAATGAATTACATTTTAAATGTCTCTGTTAAAGGCACATTAAATGACTTAATTCATTTTCATAATATTAATGATACTTTAAATGTCGTACTCCGTATTCCCCGAGAGTGGCTGAAAAATATTAAATGGCATATCAGTTCCCTGAGAATGGCTGAAATGTATAAAATGATGACGGCTGAAACAGACACACCATTATTCCTGCAACCGCGATGGTCACTTAAAAAAAAAGAAACTGTAGCATAACTGACAGCACATGTTGAAATACGTAACATTGTATTTATCTCGTGCTATGAGATGGCTAGAAATTGTCAATAGCATTTCCCCATGCTGTGAGCACGGCCGAACATAATTCAAGCTCGGTTTGCATTGCAGAAAGGTAATAATAGTACATGGTATGAGTTATGCGAGCAGGAATGAAAGATACTTAATACTCTGTCACACGAGCACAGAGGGTAGTATGTAACGTGCTATGTAACATGTGAAAGGGGTTGAATGATAGTGATAGCGTTTTAAGTAAACTCCACCAAACAATTCAGCTAGCACAGCATACTGTCCTGAGATAATATTACAAATTGCATGTTTAAAAGTAAACAATGAACATTACACAACAACAACAACAACGTAATGACGGTAACGACGGTAATGATAATGATGACTATGAAGATGTCAATAATAATAACTGAAGCAACAAGACGAAGTGTGTCAAAAATAAAAATGATAAAAATTGTAATGATAATTAAATTTCATCACCTCACAATCAGCCTTTACTACCAGACTTGTTGACAAAAAGTATTGAAGAGAGGAGACATAGCATTTCCTAAATAGGTCACTTACTGCCTGACTCCTATTGGTTAGATTTGTTATTGGCCAGCATCAGATCATTGGTCGGTTATAACTTGTCAACTTCATAGGACTACTTAGTATCAATGGGTGAGCTGTTACTCAGATTAGGTTGATCACTTGAAAGAAACTTCGACTATGAAAAATTCCGCAAAGGGTGACATGGTAATCTTGCTTCAGGCTATTGTTTAATTATGGTTCTGGAGAATTCTGACTTCCGTACATATTGTTCTTAACGTACAGTACACGAAGTATGCTTTCAACTCTTGCTACGTTAAATATTAGCAGTACGCGAAGTATGCTTTCAACTCTTGCTACGTTAAATATTAGCAGTACACGAAGTATGCTTTCAAATCTTGCTACGTTAAATATTAGCAGCATAAATACGATACATATTTCATAAGCATGTTGCATGCAACTTTGCTCTGTCACATAAGGTGTTGTATACGCTTAAAACATAAACAAAATAAACATAACCCAACATAAACTGAATGAGTCTCGGAGGTATTCTTGGACAACAAAGACGAGAGCGAAAACTCGTAAGAAATACCCTCCGGGTGGACAGAGATGGTTACATGCACTCAAAACAGAAAGACAAAGTAATGGAATAACAAGAATAAACGTCGTTAATCAATGTGGCCGAATGAGTTTGAGTTGCTGATTCAATCGGGCTTCTGTGATCCTGCGATGGTTGTGAAGAGGACAGAGAGACAGTGAATTTCATTTGTCAGCATTATGGTCTTTTGTCCTCGGGCAGCAGTTTATAATCCTCTTGTCGTGGGAGATCAAGTGTAATCTAATTTGGACGCCAAGATGGGTTGTCTCTCCTTAAATAGATGGTGGCGCTAGTGACTATTGAGAGTTGGCGAGTGAATGCGACCGTAGGAAGCGCAATGCAGACAGAGGGTAGGTCATGCGAAAGAAAAATGTATGCCTGGTTATGTAGTTTGCTTGAGTGAATTAAGATTCGCTTGCTTATCACAACAGGAATCTTTTTCATGTACACGTTAGCTTTGGATAATTATAGTTTATGATAACGAGATGCAGTTCGCAGACACTTAAAACACAACGTTTTTTTTCTTTATTTTTTTAAACAGAAATAAAAATAATAATAATAACCACGTAAATAATCTCCCCTGACAGTTTCACGTTTGTCTTGCTCAATCCACCTTCTCAGTCAGACACTTAGTTAATCATTCACTCGCACAATCATCAGTTATTGAAGGCTTGTCCAGATCATGCCTATAATAGTTTGAACTTCTGCAAACGAACATAGTGAGATATAAAAGAGTTCATTTTAAAACCATACCAGCATGCCGAAGTTTATGCTCTACCATGGCACCAATAATGATGAAGTATTTTTACAAACTTTGATATACATTCCTTTCGATATTATATTTTCATGAAGAGATGGGAGGATTTCCATGTGACTGACGTGAAGCTTTGCATACATTTCTTTAAATTTAATCTTGAGAGAGTTTGTACGCGTGTAGTACATGTTTGCGTGCATGACGCGATGCAAACAATATATATTTATTAAAAAGTTTTTTTTCTGCAGCAGTCGCGATTTCATCTGACAATTATGTCTGGCATTCCACATCGGTAGAATGGTGTTGAATTGTAATCAATACGTGGGCTCTGAAAATTAAATGCAAAGCACTTTTGCTTTCATTTCCAAAGAAAGATTATAGTTAGTTACTGAAGGTTGAAAGTAAACTTTTCATGTAGTTTTCATCACAATAACGGTACATTTACTCTTTCCGTTCCTTCCAGCAATCTAGTGTGTTGGACGATACATTTCACAAATAGTAAGGTCCACCCACTAGAGTTATCGTTTCTTCTCTGTGTATATCGACTGTAACTTATTGTTTGCTCTCTGAATAGGTCGAAGATCGGCGTATTGTTTGCGTTATGTGCAGGTCGACTAAAGCTCATTATTTGAACGTTCGCTTGATAGGCCGATTATAGCGTATTGTTTGCGTTCTATATAGGTCGACTAAAGCTCATTATTTGAACGTTCGCTTGATAAATCAAGGCCGATTATAGCGTATTGTTTGCGTTCTAAATAGGTCTACATAGCATACAGATTTAGTGTTCAGTATACGTCGACTATAGCGATTCGTTCGTGTGTTGTGTAGTTAGAATAGCTGTAGACAGAGGTGTAGATAGTTCGGTGTTGTGTCGTTAGAATAGCTGTAGACAGAGGTGTAGATAGTTCGGTGTTGTGTCGTTAGAATAGCTGTAGACAGAGGTGTAGATAGTTCGGTGTAATCATTAAAAATGTTTGCTTAGTAGACCGTGTAGTAATTGCCTTAAGTTTGCTAAATATTCTAGATAAAACGTTTATGCTTTATATAGGAAAAAGTGTGTATATGGGAGGGATATGTTAAGAATCAATTGTATCAGTTTTAATGATAAAATTACTTTAAATTATGAAAACACTATAAACCTAAAGGTACGTATTATTGACACGTGGATTGCTTGCGAACATGTAGAAAATTTAACTTTTATCGAAATTAACAACTTGTATAGAGTTGTATTTAATAAGTATTCTTTTAGAACATTTTGACAATTGTGTATCATTCCCAAATTAAAAACCATATGCATACTTATTTTTCAAATTTGAAAATGACACAAAACAACACAAGGTAAGCTTTTGAGGAAAAGAGTTAGAGAGAGAGGGGGAAGAAAGAGTGTATCTGTGTGATTCACACAGAGAGATTCCAGAAGCAGAGACTGACAGAGAGAAATAGAGAAAGGCAGACAGATATACAGACTGACTCAGAGAGGTAAAGGTAAACAAATATACATAATGAGTCCGAGAAGTAGAGCAAGACAGACGAGTATATGCACACTGGCTCATAGAAGTAGAGAAAGGCAGACAGATATACAGACTGGCTCAGAGAAGTAGAGAAAGGCTGACAGATATACAGACCGGCTCAGAGAAGTAGAGAAAGGCAGACAGATATACAGACCGGCTCAGAGAAGTAGAGAAAGGCAGACAGATATACAGACGGTCGGGGACAGAGAGACACACATCGACAAGTAAAGAGCAAGAGCAAAATCAAAGAAAGAGAAGAAGACTGAAACACAGACATAGAGAGACAAATATGGATAAGAGAAACAGACACTGACTGAAACAGACAAACAGAAAGCAGAGAGAGAGAGAGAGAGAGAGTGAGAGAGAGAGAAGAACAAAACATAATATCCCAAATACATTGAAAGAAAATGTAAATAATAACATTAATTTATTTATGCTGCTGCGTGCATTAGACTGTGAATTATCTATTGTGATTTTATTTCTGCAGGATGAAACATGTATGCATGCATGACTGCACACACCTGTGAGTTAAACGATTCCTTATTCTTTTAGCATGAGTGGCATTGTGGAAAGTGTTTATATTTTTTATTAGAGTGATTGCACATCTACACAGAGAGCTATCAAGATATGTTGAGAAATATGAACGACATGAAAATAAATACTATCAAGTTGTGATAAAGAATTCGTAGTCACAAAAAGAGGACTATTCACGAGATCATGAGCGAGGTTACTGCTTTGAATATCACCATTTAATAAAGTGTTGAAATAAAAAATGAGAATGAGAAGTATGCACATTATTTTTAGTATATCCACGCCTTGTCTCCTTCGTGTCAGTTCGTACATAACTGTTAAAGTTTGTGCTGTTTATTCGTGTGTTTATTGCACACGTTCCTGTGTAGTCTACGTATGAGGGTATGCCCTCGAATCATTTTCAGTAACTAAAGACAGGTTGTAGTTTTAATCCCGTATAGCAGAAACACCTGTATGTTGTTAAGGAGACCATCAAATTAATTTTATGTCCTATGTTGAGATATTCACGATCTTGATTCATGCATCCATTCCCAGGCTGTAATTGCCTGGTGTCACGAGAACCCTGTGTGTGTGTGTGTGTGTGTGTGTGTGTGTGTGTGTGTGTGTGTGTGTGTGTGTGTGTGTGCGTGTGTGTGTGTGTGTGTGTGTGAATGAAAGAGAGAGAAGTGAAAAGGAGGGAGAGAAAAAGATGAAAATAAAAAGAGAGAAAGTTAGGAAGAGGAATAGACAAAGAGGGAGACTTCGAAACATTGTGAGACGTAACAAACGAATAAAAGATCATCCCATGTACATTAATTATGAAATAATTACGCTCATACTAACACATGCACGGATAAAAGATCATCCTATGTTCATTAATTATGAAAGAATTACGCTCATACTAACATATGCAGGGATAAAGGATCATCCTATGTTCATTAATTACGAAATAATTACGATCTTGCAAACACATGAATGTACACTTTTTATAGTGATACTTTAAATTATTTTTGGAAGAAATATATATTACATTTACGAAAGGGGAGAGATTTAACGTTAGCATACGTTTTCACTGCTACAGTTTTGACACCATCAAAATAAAGGATGTTGACATTTCCAAGACTGTTTACAATCTATGACTCTCATCTAGAAACTTTTTATCTAAGGCAGCTCGCTAATTTTGAAACATATCGAAATACTGTTATTGACATTTCTAACTACGATTTCTCAAACATTTTGACACGATCGCAATAATACTGTTGACAATTCTGTGTAAGACTGCTCACACATTTTGACACGATCACAATAATACTGTTGACAATTCTGTGTAAGACTGCTCACACATTTTGACACGATCACAATAATAGTGTTGACATTTCTGCTCACAAATTATGACGCGTGTCAAAATACTATCGATGACATTTCTGTTTTCGCATTTTCGAGCTCTGGAACAACCCAGTCTTCTCTCGTATGAACGTCATCACAAGTGCTACAAAAGACAATTGACGTCACAGTACTGGCCGATTTGATGATGTAACGATTCGAAATTGAACTGAGCGCTAGCCGCGTGCATGCGCATCTGTCGTCATGCCTTAAATAGCATTTCCTTCCCACCTTTCATGAGCGTTTACACTGCCCCCCCCCCATCTCTTACTCTTTTCGTTGCCCCCCCCCCCCTTCCCCCGAACCGTTCGGCTTCAAATTGAAATAGACAGGCATCGATTTCATTCCGGTTACAATACTCAGGAACGCAGGCCAATTTGTAGCATGTCGATAAAAATTGCCAATGATTCAGAGCCCACTCAAAGAAACATGTGCACATGAGAACAGTGCAGTGCTGCAGTCTACTGAACACGCTTCAATGGACTAAACACATAGCACAGGAACTGTACATCTGTAAATGGCATAGACCATGTATTTGTCTACTTGCATGGGCATCCAGATGGGATCAACATATCAATAATGGACACCCTCAGTTGATGACGTCAAAGCCTAAGCAGATTGAAATGTACTGTACCCATATCCACTCGCAGGTCATCCACGGAGTTAAAAGCAAATTGAACTAGACTTCTACACTTAAAGACATATGGACAATATTAAAACAAAATGTATATGGACATTGTGATATCGGCTTGCAAAAATATTGTATTCAATTAGAATCAACAAATCAATATGAACTTATTTAGAGTTTCGCAAAATCTGTGTTATTGGAGTGCGCGATTTCATTCATTCCAGTCCTATATTTTCTTGAAAAAGTAATGTCTTAGATTGGGGTGTTTCCACACAGATATCTAGGGAAATTGAAATGGTTAAGAGTGACAGTTCGACTCGTAGAAAATCGGGTTAAAAAAAAATAACAAAAATGAAATGAAGATGACCCCCTCTAGACATCCATGCCAACTTCAGCACAATACATATATGTATGCAGCGCGTAGACATTCACGCTGAAATAAATAATTGTACACAGTCGTGTATTTTCTGTGGTATCCAAAATGAGGTTAAAAGTGCGCAGACAATCGCGTACCAGAATGACCTTCAGATGAATTTTGTAGATAATAACAGACCCTCCTTCCCTTCTCTTTCTTGCACGCCCTTCGTGTACTGCTTTACACCATTACTGAGAATGCTTCATCAGCATTCACGTCAGAACAGCCGAAGACATTGATGCTACCCGGGGGGACCGTTTCGTCTTGAGCTGATCTCGGGGTCCTAATGAACGAATATTTCTAAGGCGTGCCCAGTCGCGATCAGGTCGCTATTTCGCGGGGATATCGGGAGTCCTCGGAGACTCATCCACAGGCGCGGATATAAAAAGCTGACCGAAACGCAGTTCAATGACGTATATGGGTGTTGAACTCTTTGACTGAATGAGATAGTGTCGTCGAAGTCGCACAGCTCTCTTCTTGTTTGTATGTAACGTGCTGTTTCCGTTGTTGTGAAGGACAGTCGTGCTAACGCGGTGCGCTTGTTGGGATTTTCTGGGGCTGGGCGATTTCGTTTGCTAGGTGGACAGAGTGAATGAATTACTAAGGCGTGGGGTTCTAAGGGCTTTTGGAACGGTTTCTGTACCTGAAAACTGATCGTATGAGAGGCTGATTGAGCGTACTGATTGGATAATCCATCGACTAACAGATTACATAAAATGATGACTCTGCATTCGCGAGAAGTCACGCGCAAAATATAATCCCGACAAAGTTCAAGTTATATGTTTAATTTATAGATTTAATTTATCGTTGGTTCCAATGCCTATCAATTTCAAGAATTACACATGACAATTTGTTATGTCGACGATTGTATATTGACTCAAATCGCAGCAGAGTTACTACAATACATTTGATGACAAGAAGAATTTGCCGTAATTTACCGTAATTTGCCGTACTTTACCATGTATTGGTAGATAAAAGGCATCCAGAAATCGACATAGTTTTAAAATTATGCTTGAAAAATTACAAAGTATTGCATGTATCATTAATGATGACAACAGATGAGGGCTATGGTGGTCGCTCCTTTTGCTTCCTGACCAGAAGAATTTCATCACCACTCCTCAGCATCCTTCTGTAAACCAATGAACGTTTAAAGCAAAAGCAATTTAATTCACTCACTTAACTAGCAGCAGTCTGAATCTCAGAGCTAGATCCCTAGTCAAGAGACTGTTGCTTAATCCCGACAGTTAATATTCCACAACTAGCGGAAGTCTGAATCTCAGAGCTATATCCCTAGTCAAGAGACTATTGTTTAATCTCGACACGGAATGAACACAACATTTTCGTGCGTCATTCAACCGCTCCCTACCTCAAGATGCTGCGTTGAGTGTGTTCATGCACCTCACTTCAGACGATAATGCAGATCTCGTGCTTTTTGGAGACTAAGAAACCAAAAGTCTTTCGCGCGCGCGCAATAATACTCACCTTCCAAAACATCTTTATTTGCTTAATCAGCCCATGGTACTTTATTTGTGTCCAGAAGAAATCTCTTCCTAGAATCGTTCATCTTTATGTAAATCAACATAAACAGGCAGAGTGAGGCGAAATCTGAAGTAAACGACATTTCATAACCAACAAACATTTGCACATAAATATGCCACGACGGAAAGAATGACGTCATTTCATGAATTCCACCCATCCCTACACGCACACACACTTTTGGAGCTCAAGAGTTGGCATGTGATTCAGGTAACTGGGAAGTAATAAAAACGGCTTTGCAATTATGAAATAGAAAAATATAATACGAATGACAATAATAACATGGAAAACAAGTGACGACGTAAAAATATAAAATACGCATGTCATTAATGACATGGAAAACTGGTGACGACGTAAAAATATAAAATACGCATGTCATTAACGACATGACAAACTGGTGACGACGTAAAAATATAAAATACGCATGTCGTTGACGACATGGAAAACTGGTGACGACGTAAAGACAAGTATATAGCAACGGAAAAGTATTTATTTCTAAAAAGGATTATTCGCCCCCACCCCCACCCAATTCACGCGTTCCCCTAACACCTTTTCCTCTACTGTAAAGGAATGACTTGAATGTAAATGTTGTAGACGTGGATAATTCATCCAGAATTCGATCAAGTTTGCACGTGTAGTGGTAAGGAGAGGGCGTACACATGATGACGTTTTGTCACTTGGCAATCTCCAACATGAGGACGTGTTGTCACTTGGCAATCTCCAACATGAGGACGTATTGTCACTTGGCAATCTCCAACATGAGGACGTGTTGTCACTTGGCAATCTCCAACAAAATATTTATCGATAGTGGTCTCTAGTCAATGGCTACGAAAAACACATTTAATTAGAAACAAGTTACTATGAAGCAACGAGCAAATGTTATAAACAAACTTAATACACGCCGAATGTTTATTCTTACATCTGTGTGACTACTTTAACAAACTTTCATATTCCTACACATGTACAGCTCAGTCAGTTCATAAATATAACTGCATGTACAGCTCAATAAATAAATTCATCATCACATAGTTTTTTTTTAAAAGATCATACTAAAATCTGCGCTAAATTTCAACTTATGAACAATGACACAGGATTGTTTCGTAACCATATTTTCGATTTTGAAAGCTAAGTGCTGAAAACCGATTGTCTCTGGTTTTATTGATAGCAGCAAACAAAGTAAGACACATCTGGCTTTGTGGACGGAAGGAGAGAGCTAAGGACGTAAGTCATAAGAGAACTACATATCGAAGACCTAAATCTGTGGCTAAACCATTGCTGAGATGCTAAGCTTAACTCCTTTTGGATCCTATTCCAGATAAATAGTTTCTAGATTAATATTATGGTTACAGACGAGACTCAGTTTCATACGCTCAATGAAATCACATTATTCTTAGCCACTAGCCGCTCTTGTCCAGGCGGCTTAGTACTCTCGAAGAGTCCTGTTGTTGATTTCAGACAGTTCCGAACCTGCACATGTCCGTCTGTCGTCTGCGGGCGTATGATGACATACTTGCAGAACCTTCACCTTACATAAAGACGGTGCTCGCTGCTCCTTGTTGATGCTGAGAGCCAGACAGTGCGAGCCAGTGAAGATATCAGATTTCATTTTTCTGTCCAGTGGGCAGGCACAAAGCAGTGGACCACGCAGTATGGACGTACTACAAGCAGTGCAGAACAATCAACGGACGCCTCTTAGCAATGAAGGAATGTGTCTAGCTCAGTAGCGTAGTTAATGATTTATAGCGTATATTAATCCTTCTAACGAGTACAATTACCACTGATGTTTGCAGTAGGGTGAAACAAGCAACAGACACTTTTATCGTTGAAGGATTCATGTGACATCTAACTGTAGTTAACTATTTATAGCAAAGCATCAGTCATCAATGAAACTGAAGACTCTATTTCTTACATATATATATTGGAAAATAATTATAAAATCATCTACAAAGAGTGTAGCAAGGGAACAATGATTAATGACAGTGTAGCAAGGGAACAATGATTAATGACAGTGTAGCAAGGGAACAATGATTAATGACAGTGTAGCAAGGGAACAATGATTAATGACACAGTAGACATAATGCACGTCGTAACGTTTGTAGTATTATCATCATAAACGATTGCAATAACCAGAGATTTATAAACATTTGACGTACAAACCATTTCCTCTAGGAAAAAAAAATCCTTTCAACAGCACAAATAAACACCTTATCAACCGTAAGCAGGCGTTTTGAGAATACCCACATACTACCTGCCAGCAGTCAAGCGTTATCAGTTTGTTCAACAGAGAGAGAGAGATCGCACTTGTCCAACTTTTCCTTTCAAACTAGTTCCTTCTCTTTTTTTTTAAACCCTTGCATCGTCAAGTTGATGCAATACCAGATTGGCTGACAGACCAAAGTGCTTGGCCAAAGCTCGCTAATTGTTTTCCTGCCATCTTGATAACAACGACTTACAATGACATTGATAAGAGATTTCTGGCATACAGTTTCCCAAGCTGCTTTGTATCATTGACTCAGTCAACTGGGTATGAGAGCAGCCAGAGCAGTAGTGTTGCACAAATATATGTTTCGTGTCAACCACATACGGTTTATTTTCCTTTCATTATGTGAAGTCACTCAAAACCAAGAAAGAAAAAATAAATGGGTTGGTGTGGGTAGATCAAATTATAGGCTTGACCACGGAGGCAACTGTCGTATGTATAAAATTATATACAAACCGGTCATAATATCAGCGCGAACACACAAACACATGCACAAACAACTACATGCATTGATATACACCCCAGCAATAATATCAAACGTAAGCAACCTCACATGTAAAATTATGTAAGTCTAAAACGCGCTTGTTTTGTTTTTGCTTTTTGTTTGTTTGTTTGTTTGTTTGTTTGTTTGCATCTGACCAGGGAGAGGGTTACAGCGAAAGTACACTTTATGTTAAGAAATTACTATCTATCTATCTATCTATCTATCTATCTATCTAAATCTATCTTTAGATATATAGTATCTATCTATCTATCTATCTACAAAAAATATAGCAAGAGAGACAGAAGTTAGTATTCTTCTTATGTTTAGCCAAACGGTAGTTAGTGCTGTACATTTAGCATGGCTAAGAATGCTAGAACTACCACGACCAAGCAGATAAACTACGCACTAAAACACCACACATTATGGTCATCTGTGCAGCCACAAAAACAATCTTAATACATTATACAACTTTTCACTTTTGGTAATGCATAATCTTCTAACAGATAAAAGATGAAATATTGTTTAAAACAAAGTTTAAAATTATTAATGAAACATTTGATATGTATCTAATTAATTAATTAATAATTTGAAAAATGGATTCATTAGATAAGGCATGTTACGCTTTACAAAAGGATATGTTAAAAAATATACTGACAATTACAAGAGAAATAAATCACTATCTCTACAGTCATTTCTGAAGACATTCAGATCTGATTGACAGGAAACTCTTCTACGTTTTCCTCATTAAAAAAAAAAAATAGTGTGAGGCATGGAGTTTGAGAAATCGCAGAAGAGCAAAGGATTTTATAGTACTATAGAGACTGGTACCATTATAATGCTTTTAGACTCCATGCCAGCACGTCTCTTCTCATCGGGTTAAACATCACCAATGAAGTACGCCTTCCGTTCAAATATTATTTGCCTTCAATCAAGACACTTCACTTCTTTCGCCTTATTGACTTATATTGCTTTATCGATATTTAAATCTGAAAGCATCTTTCTAAGGGCACAGGCTCATGAAACTGATAGTCGAGCGGTCTTTCATACTAAGAAGCACTTCGGCCACATGAAGTGCGTGTGCGTGGGAGGGGGGGATTTGGTGAGGTGGGATAGTCGCTAAATCTCCCCCGTTAAAACACGGACATGTATGGTATGGTCTGGGTCGACATCTTCAAACTTGACACGCTCTGTTTCGCCCAAACCTGCATGCAAGGCACTTTCATAACAATCTTGATCCTTTTAGTTGTACGCGTGAACGCACCAAATGTCATAACGTATGCACTTAGTCCTCGCTTCCGAGTAGGGGAAAAAAATAAACGAAGGTGGATCCTTTCAAGATTTCTTGTGCTGACGCGTGGTGATGGCTTCTACCTGCTGTTGCAGCCTGACGCATCCAAGACGCAAAGGAGATTACAAGAGGGTGAGTGAAAGCAAAAAGCAAGCGATACACCAGATAAAGACTAAGGTGATTAGTCAGTGCTGATGCGTTTTGATTTGACATGTTTGTCCGAGTAAAACTAATGCATCTACACTGATCTACTTCTTTCAGAAAACATCCGTGAATTTTGTTTTATGGTTTCAATGTAATACTTTCAAACATGAATATAATTTAATATAAAATATAATATAAATATAATATAAAAAATCCCTTGAGTTATAGGTATTCCAAATGCGTTTGACACATATGGATTTGATGCCGCTGTTAACAACATAAATACAGGAAATGTAACTAGAAAAATTGAGTTGAAACACATTCACGCACTTACACAGATACACACACACACGAGAGAGAGAGAGAGAGAGAGAGAGAGAGAGAGAAAGAGAGAGAGAGAGGGAAGGAGAGAGATATAAAAGCAGAAAGACGTAGACAAACGCAGTGAGAGATATAGAGAGAGGGAGAAGGGAGTAAAGATGCAGACCAGAGAGAGAGAAAGATGCAGAGAGGGGGAAGGGAATAAAGAGATAGGCCAGAGAGATGAAGAGAGAGAAGGGATGTAAAGAGTCAGATTAGAGGGGGTGAGAAGGGAAATTAAGAGATGGCTACAGAGGGGGGAGAAGTAAGTAAAAAGATAGGCCAGAGAGATGAGGATAGAAGATAAAGGGCTATAAAGAGGTTAGAAAGAGAAGGGACGTAAAATAGATAGGCCAGAGAGGTCTAGAGTTTCAGTAGGAGTAGGGTGCGAACACGAAAAACAAATATGCTTATTACCTATCCCATGGCCATTTCAAAAGAGACAGAGACAAAGAGAGAAAGACAGAGAGAGAGAAAACCAGAGAGAGAGAACCAGAGAGAGACACGGACTGAGAGAAAGATGAGCAGACAGAGAGAGAAAAGAAACACGGACAGAGAATAAAGAACACAAATTGAAAGAGAGAACTAGAAACAGAGACGAGATGAAGATTAAGGACAACTATGACGAAATAGACATATAGAAAAGGTAAAAGATGACGTATATTTAGAGAAAGAGAGAACGACAAACAAAAGGTCGAACACAAATCATAGAGTCAAAATGAGGGACAGTCAGTTTGACAGACTGACACAAAGGAGATAAAGAAATACAGAAAAGGAAAAAGGAATGATATGAATGGGATGTTAATAAAAGTAATTGTTGTTCTTAAATGAAATAGGACACCAGTTATTGTTCAGCTCTTCTCTATAACCATTTTACTAACCTTTCCACAGGCAGAGTTTGAACAGCGAAAGACACTGATGTTGGAAAAAGTAAGTTTGTAAAGCGTGATTATAAATACAGATTTAAAAAGACGTACATTCATTTCACTATGTAATCATTATCGATAGTTCAATAGTTGCCTCGGGTTTTAAATGACGTCATCTAATCTGATTAACTCAGTACAACCGGAAGACCCTCAACTCACATTAATACTGGTTTGACTCATAGAGCATTGCATTTCAAGCTCCTTGCTAAAATCTTGTCGCAGCTAATGAATCTTTGAAGCTGATAAAATTCTTGCAAATTATGTTGTGCTTTCTTAGAAGTAATGCCAATTAATCCAGTCTATTTATAGAACGCCAGAGCGTAAGTTTCTTCAATAGTTTGTTTTTGTGTGTCGTATTTGCATTTATCAAACGTTCCTAATAATTACCTCCGTACGTGTGTCATATTTACACTGCTCAAACGTTCCCAATAATTACCTCCGTACGTGTGTCGTATTTGCATTTATCAAACGTTCCAATAATTACCTCCGTACGTGTGTCATATTTACACTGCTCAAACGTTCCTATAAATACATCCGTACGTGTGTGACATATTTGCACTGCTCAAACGTTCCTAATAATTACCTCCGTAAGTGTGTCATATTTACACTGCTCAAACGTTCCTATAAATACATCCGTACGTGTGTGACATATTTGCACTGCTCAAACGTTCCTAATGAATACCTCCGTACGTGCGATGATATAAGTTGATCATATTGCATCGTTTAAAATTATATTTTTAAATAATTGTTTATCATATTTCTTATTTGATTTAATGAACTGAGATAAAAGCACTGTCCATCATTATTCTGCAAAAATAAATGAATAAAAATAAAATGCTATGATCCGATCAGTACTGTATACTTACTTTTGGATCACCTTTATTACTTTAGGTACACTACTGAATGTGTATTTTAACAGAGAAACAATAACGCGAGTTGAATTTTAAGTTGAAAGGTTTTGTGGTTAGATTCAAATCAAAAGATTACATCTTGTTGTTAAAGTTATCGAAGTCAACAACATATTCATGCAAACACGAAAGCATCCAACTGATAAATGGCCTGAGGATGTTGAACTTTCATCTAAGAATAAATATTCTCATGGAACCAGAGGCATTGATTGAAATTAATAAAAATTTAAAAGAAGCAATATCAGGTGAAAGAAAAGGGAGAGTGAGGGAGAAAGAAAAACAAAAAAGCATCGATCTCGAAGGTTATAATGTTTGACGTACCACCCTCGTGCCGTTAATAAGTAATGGATTCCAATACGAAGCCGTTCGATCATCCGACCTAGCGCACTCGAATTAGTCTCGCTTCACTGTAAACAGGCCTCTGCATGGATGTAATTGACTGTTCATGAACAGCTCTCTAAATCTCTTGATGACACAGTTTCTTTTTATTTTATTTTTAACTTCTACTCTATTGCTCTCAAATATTCATTTCCAGCTTCAAATGAAAACTGACACTGATGTTAATTGTGCGCTTACACATGCTTGACTTTAGAGATTATATACACTCTACAGCACAACTGCCTACCATGATTGGACGTGTAAATGTCTGCAAGAGTGATTTGCATGCCTGTAGATACTTATTATCATTTCCTTTTTTATGTTTCAGGGGAGAGCAATTTAAATACAAAAACGCAAAGCAAAGTACGCAAACAAGCAAAATAAATAAGCTGTCCTTATCGATTTTAAAGTTTTGAGACTGAGACAGAGATAGTAAAAAGTATAAATACAGAGACAGAGATTGAAAGCAGGAAGGAGAGAGGAAAAAGGAGCGAAAAGATTGAGAAAGAGAGAGGGAGCGAGAGAGCGAAAGGGAAAGAGAATGTGGAGTAGAGAGGGGAGAAACAAACGTTAAGGAAGAGAGAAGAAGAGATATTAATGTGCAAACCATTGAGGACAAAGTGAGGAAGAAATACATAAAGAGAAGAGACATGAAAATACCAAAGAGGACGAAATTGATAAATATATAAAGAGGACGAGGTAAAGACGTGAAAAATAAAAAGATAAAAATTAAGAATTAATAAAGATATAATTAGAGACGAGAGGAAAGAAGAGTAGATGATTTTGAGAAATACAGATACATGAAAAGTGGAGAAAGAAGTGATAGATTTTGAGATATAAAAGAATTGAAGAGACAAAAAAATTGTAGAAGGGAGACGTGGAAGAGTTATATATATATGGGGGGGGGAAGAGAGAGGGGAGAGAGAGAGAAAGAGAGAGAGAGAGAGAGAGAGAGAGAGAAATGAAGACATAAAAATCGACATAATGAATTAATAAAGAAAATTGATTAATGGTTATATGAAAAGAAGTCAGACATCAGGAATGGAGGACAAGAATTAAAGAAGAACAAAGAGGAAACTATAATAAATAAGACACGAAAGGAAAGTGAATAAAGAAGAAATTGCATAGAGCGAGCAAGAGAGAGAGAGCGTTGAAGAAGTAAAATCCCATTAGAAGTAGACAAATGTCGTCAATAGAGAACTTTCATCAGTGATAATGAAGATCATCATTACAATACATAATATGCACTTTTAGGTAAATGCTTGCAATGTAACGATAGTTACAATATTGAACAGTTACATAGTTAAATGTCATATTTCATATTATATTGGAGTCAAAATAGTGATTGACCGTTAAGCTTCGGGATAACATTTTTATGGTATGACTTAATTCAGTTTTTTAAATGTGTCCTGATTTCCTGCTCAATTCTTGATATATCCAAGGTCATCTGAGGTCAAGTAATGACAGGTGAGGCGCTACTGCTCTAAACTGTATACATTGCAGCGCGTGACTTTCACAGTGATTCAGTCAAACTTGTTGATTTCATCTGCTTGTCAGTCATCAGTCCAGTTTGTGGACATCTGCTTGTCATTCACTAGTCCACTAATGTTGACATAAGCGTGTCATCCACCAACCCACATCAATTTTCTGGTTCGTTTTAAATTCTCTGTGTTACGTACTTTTCACGGTCCTGATGAATAGGCACGTGACCGATAAACACTAGAAAGACGTACAAAGTATGGATCCATATGAACTAGTTACTCACAAACAGACACAACTTGCTCAGATGGCTTTACAGACCATTAAAGGAACACTTTTAAATTGTTAATTTACAAACCATTCCTTTCCAGGTGCCTTCTTCAGTCAGAATGGATCAAAGTGAATTGATTATATATTTCTTGCTCGTAAGGACAAATATTAATTTTATGTCAACCATTCCTAAATGGCTCTTTTCTATGTTTGAATTCTAAACATAGTCACTAGATATAAAGTATGTCTAAAAGATTAATATTGTCAATAAAATATGTATAATTATTTTCGAAAAATAATGCATACATTTCAAGTACGTCATTCCTTTAAAACATGATAATCATTCACTTTTATTATTTTGTTGTTTTCTCTCTTTACAGAGCAATTATTCTATATTAGCAGTCCTCTGTGCTTAAAACTGTACACAATATGAGGCGAACACGTCTGTTTTTTATATTATAAATTCGATTGTTAAATAATTGCATTTAATGTAGGAAAAAAGCACATTTTTTTCATCTGTCACAATTATTATGTCACCGAGGCCTTTGAGTGGTTGAATATTGGAACAGCTCTCGTTCAAACGGAAATACAATTTACAAGAACCATTTTACTGTCTCTCTTGCGCGAGGAAAGAAATACATCTGTTTATCACGACTCAACACAATAGCAGGCAGGAACGGCTAGTTTCCCTTGATCCTCAGACTAAATAACGATTTCAGCCCTGTTCTTTGCGCGCAAGCACCTGTTTCCGATCTGGGATTTTGTTTCTGCTTTCCGAGACCTGGTGGCCCCACTTCGGCAGGTATCTACAGATAACTGATTGATATAGGATTCATGATTTACCGGTACTTGGAGAGGTCAGGAAAAGCCACCCCCGCACGGAACTCCGAGAAGTTAAACATCGACTACCTTGACTATCGGATTAATCTTAGAGAAGGTATATTTCAGTGCCGAATGCCACTGCTTCTTTGTAGCTGTCAGGAACTGTTCCGGGAACAGCTGATCTACATTATCCCGTAGTAGCGAGTCGTTTTGTTTACCGGGTACAGTCATTATTCGGGTGGGCTGTTTCTTACTCAGTAGTTATATGTCTTAATGTTTAGTTCCATATTTTAAAGATAAGCCTAAAAGATCTTGAAGGGAAAGTTGAGAATGAAGACTGTTTCTAACAATGATTGAAAGTATAAAAGAGGCATTTATTTGCTTGCTGGATAACAAAAATGACAAGAAAGTACACTCGATGACATCGCATTACAGTTCAGCCCTGAAACAGGCTATCAGTGTAAATTTAATGGTCGGCAGGACTAAAATTAGTAAGAATATTAGATTTTATTTTAACTTTTACATACCGTATTGTTAATAATTATAGTTTATACAGTTTTAAAAACTATTTTAAAATAAGTACTTGCATGATACTGCTTAAATTAAATATACATTTTTAGTTAAAGTGAAAACTATATGCACACATTAAAAAAATAGGATGCTTAAATAAAATGTATGTCCATTATTGCCTGTCGTCTCACTTGAATGATATGGGATGCAACATGCAAAAATATGTATCCACTAGTTCACTGGACGATAATTGTTTGCTTAGTTTCAAGATGAAGGAAAAAAGTGGCCTGAATTTTATCTTCAACTGTGGTTCTCTTACCAAAATGCATTTTTATGCATGTCAAATCACAGTAACACAAGAAATTAGACATATTTATCTAGTGTGCACAGTCGTTCACGCATCTTCATGCACTATTTTAATGCCTGGCAGTTGCTATTAACGACCATTATTTCGAAACGGCTTTGCAATAAACGGCAGTGCAGATGCAAATAGACAGTAGTTGTCGTGTTAAATCATTAGTCCACTATAACACTAAGCTAAGCGGAAGTCTGGAATTCGATTAAATCTCTTGGTAGGTTGTGCTCACACAGCCAGAACTTATTATGTCCCTTGATGGCGCGACTCGGCACACCAGAGGCAAACTGATATCGCAAACATGTCTCTTGTCTGAGGTTCGAAATCTTTTGCTGATATTAGCCCTAGATCTCAAGGGTCATGTAAATCACGTGTACTTCTTGGAGTCACATTTACAAAATTACTTGAGGCAGCGATGCGCAGCATCATGTTTACAACAAAACGTAAATAATTACCGCTATGTGCGAAATTACAGTGAGGAATACAAATGACAGTGAAGAATAGAAATGATAGTCCTGACTTTGTGTGAAATTACAGTGAGAAATAGAAATGACAGTCCTGACTTTGTGTGAAATTACAGTGAGGAATAAAAATGATAGTCCTGACTTTGTGCGAAATTACAGTGAGGAATACAAATGATAGTCCTGACGTTGTGCGAAATTACAGTGAGGAATACAAATGACAGTCCTGACTTTGTGCAAAATTACAGTGAGGAATAGAAATGACAGTCCTGACTTTGTGCAAAATTACAGTGAGGAATAGAAATGACAGTCCTGACTTGTGTGAAATTACAGTCAAGATTACGTCGTATCTCGTTAGTCTTTGGTAATATATAAGAGACTATTCATTTTTTGTTTAATAAGCAGTTTAACTTTACTAATCCGACAGATGAAGAAGAAACTATTCACTTCAACGATGTAATATTCAGGAAGAATTTAATTATATTTTGACATTGAATAACGACTTTCTGAAAGACACATATATGTTTATACATGTAGTTATAAGTTTATGCGAGAGTGTGTGCATTTGTGTGTGTGTGTGTGTGTGTGTGTGTGTTGTGTCTGTGTGTGTTTGTGCGTGCGTGCGTGCATGTGCGCGAACGCAAATATAGTTATCCAAAATATTTTCATACGTTTTATTATCAGATTCAAGTCAAAGAGAAGTTTACGAGAAGTAGAAGAGTTCATATTTGCTAAGCCTAAATAAAATTTTACATTTTTATCTTCACCGAGATTAGGGGCTCGGAACTTCTTTTCTTTTATCTTGGGAGAGTAAAACCTCTTTCTAACTTGCCCCAGGACAACGCAGAAAGGCAAGAGAAGATGCCTGGTTAAGTAGCCTTATCCCAAAACCTGATCTGTGGAAAATCAAAGAGAAATGGTCCCCAAATCCTTAGCTTTCAGAGCTCTATGCTCCGATGTCAAAGCCTCGTATCAGCGTACTGTCAGACAGAGAAAAGTCCAAGAGCAACCTATCGATACCGTTTCTGTTGTGAAGAGCTCGTACCGACCAAAATAAACCCAATATAGTTCTCGCCTCAAAGAACTGATTCTCATAAGAAACATAATGAGCACTCCCAGTAAAAGGACGCGAAGTGGGTCGTGATGGAGATGGTCTACAAGGTCCTGCACGTCATGAAGGAAGATATGGGACAGACGAGTACCTTTTGAGTGGGCAACCATAGCTCCATGGTGTCTCGAGAGCAATTATGTTTGGTTGTTGTTTTGTGTGCGCGTTCATTTCTTTTTATTTTGTTGCTGGTTGTTACATATTACCTCCTTCCAAGACCAGAAGTGACCATAGAACAAACATAATATAAGAGAGAAAGATAATAGACAGAATAACGAATATAGCAAGGAAAATAGTAGATAGAGAGATATATAGATAGCAGGTTAGGTAGGTAGGTAAGTAGATAGGTAAGTAGGTAGGTAGATAGATAGATAGATAGATTTAGAGACAGAGAATCTTAAAGCGAGAGTTGAGATATAAATGCAGACCTACAGTCAGACAGACATCCGAGATGAGGAGAGAGGTGGAAAGGTACATAGAGACAAACAGTCAGAGACAACACGATATATATATATATATTATAAATACACGAAGAAGAGAAAGAAAGAAAGAAAGAAAGAAAGAAAGAAAGAAAGAAAGAAAGAAAGAAAGAAAGAAAGAAAGAGAAAAAAGAAGACAGAAAGAAAGACAGAAAGAAAGAAGAAAGAAAGAAAGAAAGAAAGAAAGAAAGAAAGAAAGAAAGAAAGAAAGAAAGAAAGAAAGAAAGAAAGAAAGAAAGAAAGAAAGAAAGAAAGAAAGAAAGAAAGAAAGGGGAAATAATGTAGATGGGAAGGAGTGAATACGTGAACAGAGAAAGAAAGAGAGAGGGAGGAATACCTGATAGTAAGATAGAAAGACAAAGACGGTCAGAGAGAGAGAGAGAGACAAAACGTAACTGAGAACTGGAGGGTATAGTGAAACAGATGAAGAGAGAATTATAGGGAGAGAGAAGATATGGAGAAATGCAAATCCATAGTTAGTGTGAAAGAAAGACAGATATAGTGACTGACAGACATAATGAAAAGATATATGAACAATTACACATTAGAGCTCTAGATAAAGTATATAAAATTATATGTGTGGGCTTTTGTGTGTATTTGAGGGGGAGAGAGAGAGAGAGAGAGAGAGAGAGAGAGAGAGAGAGAGAGAGAGAGAGAGAGAGAGAGAGAGAGAATTTTGATAGAGAGAAAGAGGAAGACTACAGGACCACATAGACTGAAATGCATAGATGCATTCACGGGGCAAATACAGATTTAAGCATAGAGAGAAAGAGATAGAAAGACAGTAAGAGAGGCAAACAGACAGAAAGAGAGAGAGAAAGAAATATGAATAGACTGGAGGAGACAAAAAGAAATGAATAGGAAGAGTGAGAGAAGGGCAGAGAAAGAGAGACAGACAGCCACAGGCAGACAATAAGAAATAGAGACGTAGTGAGAGAGATAGAGACAGAGAGAGATACAGAGACAGAGATGGACAGAGAATCACGAATCCCTAGAAATCAAAGATAGAAAAGATAAAACGTTACGCCATGTTCAGCACAATGACATCACTTTTAAGCCGCACCTGATCTTGCTGGAAGACCCTCTTGGGCGTCTATTCATGATGAACTTCTAAACCTCTGCGTTTCCGCTTTACTGAATCTTTTTTTTAGAGACGTCTCTTTGTTAAATAAAGAAATATTTCTTTGGATTCCTATGAAAAGTGTTATATTTCTTGAATTTTAAGTTTTAATTACTGTCGCATGAAGAGATGGGATAGTTTATATTTTACAGTGAAATTTCGTTTCCCTTGAAACGTTTGGGTACTAAAAAATGCCGGAATGAAAAAGAAATACAGAAATGCTGGATATGTGGTCAGATATTGCATTTGTATGTGTAGTTTAAGCTCATACATGACATTCACTATGAGTCATAGATGTGTGACCGTAAGAGGCCTCTCGGTATGATATGCGCTGCATGGTTTAGGCTAACAAGCCCCAGACCAAAAGTTGCAAATTACTTTCCTGCCTGAGTAATGGCCCTTTATATTCTGACACACGTGTTGCTGTACATTTTGTAATGAACACGCTATGTGCGTTTTGTTTCATTGCTTGTGCGACAGTGTTTTGTTGATGAGATAACCCATGCGATATCGGCAAAATTGGTTGAAGAGATAACTTTTTTTTGAAAGATAGTTAAATGCATAAGAGAAAAGTTGCTTTGTAGAGGACAACACCCCCCCCCCGCAAAACGCAGCTCACATTGAACAGACAGCCACACTTCATATACAACTCCTGTTGAAGTGACAACACACATTGAAGAGACAAGTTACGTTGAAGAGATACGCCTCATACGTCACAAGAAGATGGAAAGCTGGCTCACACTCAACATGATACGTCACATGAACAGTTTAAGCAGCAGGCACCCAAAACCACATAACAGACTTAAGAAGAAGAATAGAAACCCTGAAATGTGCATAATTGCACATCCTAAATATACTGCAGCATTACTAAATTAATTTGCGTCTGTAACAAATAAAAGTTAGGCATATTTAAAATCAATAACATTCCTAATAATACCGAACCATTATCATAATACCTAGAGTGTGTGCATTTGTGTGTGTGTGTGTGTGTGTGTGTGTGTTGTGTCTGTGTGTGTTTGTGCGTGCGTGCGTGCATGTGCGCGAACGCAAATATAGTTATCCAAAATATTTTCATACGTTTTATTATCAGATTTAAAGTAATTTTTTTTGTAGTTTGTTTTAAAGAGAAATGGTTACATTTCATAGATTTAAAGTAATTTTATTGTAGTTTGTTTTAAGGAGAAATGGTTACATTTCATAGATTTAAAAGTAATTTTTATTGTAGTTTGTTTAAGGAGAAATGGTTACATTTCATAGATTTAAAGTAATTTTTATTGTAGTTTGTTTTAAGGAGAAATGGTTACATTTCATAGATTTAAAGTAATTTTTATTGTAGTTTGTTTTATAAGGAGAAATGGTTACATTTCATAGATTTAAAGTAATTTTTATTGTAGTTTGTTTTAAAGAGAAATGGTTACATTTCATAGATTTAAAGTAATTTTTATTGTAGTTTGTTTTAAAGAGAAATGGTTACATTTCATAGATTTAAAGTAATTTTTATTGTAGTTTGTTTTAAAGAGAAATGGTTACATTTCATAGATTTAAAGTAATTTTTATTGTAGTTTGTTTTAAAGAGAAATGGTTACATTTCATAGATTTAAAGTAATTTTTATTGTAGTTTGTTTAAAAGAGGAAATGGTTACATTTCATAGATTTAAAGTAATTTTTATTGTAGTTTGTTGTAAAGAGAAATGGTTACATTTCATAGATTTAAAGTAATTTTTATTGTAGTTTGTTTTAAAGGGAAACGTGCAATGAGAAAGTTCGACAGATAAGAAAAGGGAGACAATGACTAAAGACCGTTGTTCAGTAAATTGTGTAACCACCATTTTATATTATTATTCGTCCTACGGTCCTCTGTTTTCACTATCATGCCCACCACCACCATAGCGACCCAACGTCGGCACAAACAGGTATTCACAGACACACACCGAAAACATCCACGCCTGCAAACATGCACAGAAACCTCTCTTGTGTCATACAATCATTAATAATGACATTGGGTAATTGATAGATTGCATTTAATATTGCATAGACATTCATCCCTCTTCAGTTAGTAGTATTCGTCAGAGTATAGTACGAAAAGAAAACAACCCCTACACCACAATAAATAATACACTTTGGGCAATTGTTAAATAAAAGGGAAATGACAGTTACTTGATCGATCCTATCTAATATATCGACCAATGCTAATTCAGATAATTCATTAAGCATAATGTCCAGGTCAGAGGGCTTGTTTACAAATATATCGACTAATGCTAATTCAGATTATTCATTCAGCATAATGTCCAGTCAGAGGGCTTGTTTACAAATATATCGACTAATGCTAATTCAGATTATTCATTAAGCTAATGTCCAGTCAGAGGGCTTGTTACAAATGCTTAATATATCGATCAAACAGTTTCTGGATTTGTTCAAAGTTTTAAATGCCTTCGACTCATAACAAGAGGACTGGAAATACAAACAGTAAGTTGTCTTGTAGAAATAGGATTACTGCTAGGCTGGTGTGGAAATAGCCACTAACAATCACAATGCAAGTAAATGCCACGGAAGTGAACTGGGAGGTGATTGGTGGGAGGAGAAGCGGGGAAGAGTGGGGGAGAAAGAAAAACAAAGGGAAGAAAAATACTGGCATCCTTAACTTGAAAATGATATGCTATGTGAAAACAAAATCGATAGCGCTCTTCCAAACTTAAAATTGCCAGGGGCAATAACGCTATCTTTGACTAGAGTTCGCTCCTCTCCCAACTTAAACCCTGCGCCAAGCAACCCCAATACCTCCGCAAACACCCACACAATTGCACACACACACACACACACACACACACACACACACACACACACACACACACACACACACACACACACACTATGTTCCTCTTTTATTCATCTCTTTTATTCATGTGTACAATTGTTGTAGTCTCAATATTTTGTGGCCCCTCAGCTATACACGGCTACTTTCCTTAATGTTAACTACCTTTGATGTCGAAGAATGTCCATATTAAATCAAACAGATGGAGCACATCTGCCCCTCAGTGCGTGTTGAGTTATAAACAAAAGAATAAATGCATTACAACAAAGCAAAACAAACAATACAGTTGAGGGACACAATGACCTTTGACAGCAAAATTTGGAGGACAAACGAGACATCTTACATGTTTAGTATTTACTTTTCCCTATTCTGTTTGCAGTGCCAACTTTGTCGGCTTATTTAAACACCCGTGCTTAAGGTATTATTATTTTATGTCGAAAAATGATATAAAGAAAATGTTATGAAAATAATGTAGTATTTTCTTCCAGCTCTGCTTTGACGAAACATAGTGATGAGTGGAACACACGCGAAGCTTGAGTTAAAATAGTTATAGAACGAAATGTGTGTTCATGAATTGCTTATTGGATTTTGTATGGTTGTTTGATTAATTATCTATCTATCTATCTATCTATCTATCTATCTATCTATCTATCTTTCTATCTATCTGTATTATGTCCGTCCGTCCGTCTATCTATCTAAATAAATAAATAATTTAATGTATAAATAGATCGATCATAAATAAATTAATAAATCTTTCAATGAAGAAATGTATATGTAACTAAACAAATGATACTCTGTAAACTATGCGTTCAATAACCATAGAAATACCATTGTCTATGATACATATTTCACCTCTAATGTTTGTACAACAAACTATGCGTATTTCAATAACCATAGAAATACCATTGTCTATGATACATATTTCACCTCTAATGTTTGTACAACAAACTATGCGTATTTCAATAACCATAGAAATACCAGTGTCTATGATATATATTTCACCTATAATGTTTGTACAACAAACTATGCGTATTTCAATAACCATAGAAATACTATTGTCTATGATATATATTTCACCTCTAAGATTAGTACAACAAACTATGCGTATTTCAATAACCATAGAAATACCATTGTCTATGATATATATTTCACCTCTAAGATTAGTACAACAAACTATGCGTATTTCAATAACCATAGAAACACCATTGTCTATGATATATATTTCACCTCTAATGTTCGTACAACAAACTAAGCATTCTGCTAATGTGTAGACAACCCTGCCTTGTTCGTTATTTCCCTAAAAACATTACAACAAAAATATTTTTTCCAATGCTTTCTCTCCTAGTGAACTGTCTGATGTTTAATTTTGTTGATTCCTTTTAAAAATCGTTTGCTAGTTTTGCCTGTTTTCTTTTTCATTTGCTAATTGGTTGATTTGCATGTCCACTCTTCGTATTTGTGCTTGTTCTGATATTTGTCCTTTCTGTTTGTTTCTTTCTTTCTTAGTGCGTTGAGCCATGTGTTTATTTGTAATGTTGCTTGTTGTTAATATTTTCGCTTGTTTGAAAGTTTGTATATTAGTATGTTTGTTTGCTTCGTAGGATGTCTGTTTCTTTATTCGCCTTATCGTTTGGTTGTTTATGTGTTTACGTGTTTACTAGATCATTAATTAGCACATTTGCTAGTCTGCCTGCAGATTTTTGAATGTTTTTTGTTGTTTTTTTTAGTATGCTTGCTTTTTCTCAATATATTTTGTTTGTCAGTACGATTGCTTTTCAGTTAGGAAGCATGCAATTTCTTTGGGAGGCCTTCTGGTTTGTTAGTAGCTTTATCATAGGCATATTTGTTGTTAGTTAGGTTTATGGTAGGTATGCTTACTTGGTGTATGCTTGTTAGTAGGCATGCTGCGTTAGTACGTTAGCTTTGTTGCTAGTAAGTTTCTTAGTAATTGTTTAGTACATCTGTTTGTTCTTTTAGTTTGATTGATAACTACCTGTTTAACGTTGTTTATTTTATTGTAATTAGAAATCGATTCATCGCAATTTTTCTTGAAATATTCAGTAATTTCATAATTTTTATCAATTCTTCAAGCTAATCAGAGTACAACGAAATTCAATCATAGACCTATATAATACTTTTCACTTTAAAGTGAAGCAAAATTTTAAATCATAGGAAAAAAGTTTTGTTTCTGTAATAGGTTTAATTTAATAACTGAGAGTAAAGTTGATTGTTTTATCTTCAATAATACTTCACATTCAAAGTGATTATGTCCAACGAATTTATACCCTTGTTATACCCTGCAAATTCGACACAACTCATTCAAACAATCACGGAAAGGATTGATAACATTAATAATCACGAGACGTTTCTAGGTTTGAAATTGCTTTAAATCTCGCCGTCTTCCCATTATCTCTGTTCCCTTGTTCTCTCAGAGTCATGATGCTCTCAGCTCATAGAAACTAAGTGTCTGAATTTTGTAACACCTCTCTCTCTCTCTCTCTCTCTCTCTCTCTCTCTCTCTCTCTCTCTCTCTCTCTCTCTCTCTCTCTCTCTCTCTCTCTCTCTCTCTCTCTCTCTCTCTCTCATCACTTGAATTCCGCCCCTACCCTGGCCGGGCACTAATGTTTCGCCTGAAGGCAACGTCAGCAAGAGAAAGACTTTCAAGTTGTATTTTTACTCTCTTACTCTCTGGGGGACAATAATGGCAGGAGACATGATAGCTTGGGTTCCTTAATTAATGATCATGCAATCTGATTATTACGAGTTCGTTGTACAAAAAAAAAATTGCGGGGAGGATAACTGATGTCAGTTTCAAAACTGTGATCGTCACTATGGAAAACACCATCATAATTAGGCAGAAACAGCCAAAAGAAATACAATACATGGTACTTGGTGCCGCTGGCGGAATGGTTGTGGTGATTTTTCATAAAACTGCAGATCAAGGACATAAATCTTTGCAAATGTCTTTCTTAAGTAGTGCAATCAAATCTAATCTAATCTAATCTAATATATTATGATAAATATAATATAATATAATATAATATAATATAATATAATATAATATAATATAATATAATATAATATAATATAATATAATATAATATAATATAATATAATATAATATAATATAATATAATAGTATAGTATAGTATATGATATCATACAAACCCCACATAAATTCCTTGCTACATCGCCTTTTTACATCTCGTACACAGCTGGTAGAGTCATTGCCTTGCCGCACAATCACTGAGGATACAGAATGGAAAGAAATGTATTCTCCAATCACTGCATTGCAGCTATCACTTTTACTAACAATAACCAAACGAGATTACACAATCTGACCCTGAGCAACCTCTATAGTGAGCTTGCCCTCTTCGTTGATTCCATTCTCCAGGGAGATAACCTGCTTTCCACAGTCACAGTAAGACGGACTAGGGGGATTTTCAAAGCAAAGCCTTGATTTATATAATGTTAATAACGTGAGCCCTTAGAGCTGGAGTGTCAGTCCTTTTTTATATTCTGAGAGGAGATATGTGCATAGATGAACACACAAGGCAGCACATATTGCAATAAATATTTATATATTTTAATTGATATAACCATATGACGTTTAATTAAATTTTATGCATTGCATTGTTTTCACTATTCAGAATTATAAAGTGTCTAATTTGAACATCTTTTTTATTAGGATATTTGATTGTATTATTTAAATCTTTCATTGTGAGTCAGTTTTAATTAGTTTCAAATAATGACTGAAAAAACAGCTCTTATGCAGCAGAACTCTGAGGTCTAAGATATATAATATCTATATGGGATAAATTAAGAGATCTTTGTGATCTGAGCTAAAATAAGTTTCTGGCCTGAGATAAGAGAACTCTGAGCTAAAATACAAAATCTCAAAAGGCTAAGATAAGACAGGTTTGTGAACTGGAGAGAAATATGAGGAATGAGAAACATATATCTTAGATGTGTAAAAAGAAATGGCGCTGAAACAAGTGATCTCGATGGGCTGAGATAAACGACGTTTGTGACTGATATAAAAATATCTGTGGGATAATAAATCTTTGGGTTGAGTTTCAAACACTCTTCAGCTTGACATAAGATAACCTCAAGGGCTGATAATACTGGTTTTACGGGCTGAGCTAAGAGAAATTTCTAGGTTGAGATGCTCTGTTTGTTAGGTGAGATATGAGAATTCTATGGATTTAGATAAAATACATCCTAAACCTGGTTTAAGAGATTTCTATAGTTTCAATGCTCAGCCAGAAACATTTTACGGCTGAAAATGACGATCTCTATGAGCTGAGATAAATGAAGTTTGTGGGGGGAACTAGAGACGTGTGTGGAATAAGACAAGAAACGTTTGTGAGCTGAGATGAGAAACGTTCGTTACCGAGATAAGAAAAAGTTTATGGGCTGAGATGGGAGAAGTTTATGGCTGAGAGGAACTATTTCCATGAAGCCTTATGCAAACATTCTTTTTCCACAGTCACGTATCCCTAGACTGGAATACCTCGTATACCTCTATTTTGCATAACAACAAAATAGCAATCGCCTTAGGCAATTCGAGGCTGTTTGAAAAAGAGACAGCATTTGTTCGTCTTTGTCAGACATAAACATCGGTTTTTGAATCCTCCAATAGTGTTTTCTGTTTCTGCATTGATTTTACCCAAATTATGATGCAGTCGCTATAACACAGCACGGCTTTCTTCAGCAGATAAGGGGATTAACTCCTACCACAGGACGTTTCTGATTTAAGTCATGCTCTGAAGATGCAGTTCTTAATTGCATAGTCTTACTGTAAGAGTTGCGTGTAAACATTTGTTCCATGAATACAAGTTTACTTGTTTCAAACGGCACTTTAGATTAATCTGTACAAAGCAGCAATATCCACATGGTGCAGCCATTCGACTAATCTGTTTCT
This sequence comes from Sinotaia quadrata, assembly GCA_028829895.1. Taxonomy (NCBI): domain Eukaryota; kingdom Metazoa; phylum Mollusca; class Gastropoda; order Architaenioglossa; family Viviparidae; genus Sinotaia; species Sinotaia quadrata. The sequence continues at coordinate 41,125,663 of CM054177.1, read as the reverse complement.
TATAAAGAAACGTCTATAACGAAAAATGTATGATACTACATTAATGCCATTACAAACATCAGCTATTTCATCATTACATTATTTTTCTATTGAACACCCATCAATGCGGCTTACAGTTTAGAAAAAGAAGTGTTATTGAAATGTCGACAGGGCACTTAATAATATACATGCATAATACCTTTCAACTGCTGGAGGCAAGGGAAAACAAACACCCACTGCCGTTCATTTCATTTCAGAGCTCTGACGCGTATGCAGACTGGAATTTTTCAGCCACAGCTTCGACTGCGTTGCTTTCCCCGTCGTGATCCCGCACAACACCGCGGTCAGATCGGGCGGCAATTTAATAAAGTAATTAACTGCGGGTCGGACCATTTGAACAAACATTATAACCTTGGGCCGGGCAGCGTATCAAACAAAGAAAAAACTTTCTAAGTCATGCTTGGAGTGACGTATTAGATTTGGTAAAAGGAAATCGGGCTTTTGCTTTTCGTTTTCCTTCCCTAAAGGCATCGATAAAAATATTTTAACAGAATTGCTTCGAGCCACAATTATGTGTCTGAGCTAAACTATGAGTAATATCAGCAGAAATATAATTGCAAAGCGTTTGGGAAAAGAACAACATCTACACTTGGATCTGAATACATAGTCACCTCATGTTTACTAACCTTGTACATCACCTCATGTTTACTATATGTTGTATGTCACCTGATATTTACTGTATGTTGTATGTCACCTGATATTTACTGTATGTTGTATGTCACCTCATGTTTACTATATATTGTATGTCACCTCATGTTTACTATATGTTGTATGTCACCTGATATTTACTGTATGTTGTATGTCACCTCATGTTTACTATATATTGTATGTCACCTCATGTTTACTATATGTTGTATGCCAGTTCATGTTTACTGTGTTGTACGTGAACTCATGTTTAGTATATGTTGTCTGTCACCTCATGTTTACTATATCTTGTACATCAGATCGTGTTTACTATATATTGTATATCACCTCATGTTTACTTTATCTTGTACAGCAGCTCGTGTTTATTATATGCTGCATATCAGCGCATGTTTACTATATCTGTTACGTCAGCTCATGTTTATCTACTGGGTCACCTGTTTCGAAGCTTAAATGGCACAAAATCTTCATCCTCTTCTTTTGTCACTCTATCACTCTCTTGCTTTCTTACATTCTTTCAGCTAAAAGAAATAAAACAAATTTTAAAGTGTTTTGAGCAGTGAATATGCCTTGAATGTTGAATGTAATATCCTTCAACCCTAGAGGAAAATGATTACTGTCAGCCATTGAATATAGTGGTGTGTCTGCACACCTCCCGATTTTATGAAACTTATTAAAGGTAAAAATATCATAAATCATAATAATATCTTAAATTTAAGAATACTACTCTAAATAATAATACTATTTCAAACTTATTAATTTAAACATTATAAAAGTAGTGATTTCGATGTAAAATTCTAACTTCTGGCATTTTAATTAAAACCCAACCTGGAATGTCCCTACTCTCTCAGTACTGTAATCTCCAGTCAAATTTGTCACCACTCTAGCACTGCAAATGAACATAAAGTATTAATGTCTGTACGAGAGGACCATGTCTCTCAGCCAACGAATGCTCAGCCAGATATGCAATGTGTCACTAAGGGTGGGGGAATCTGGGTAATAGTTGTCAGAAAGCTTAAATAGTGCAAGTCAGAGAAACCAAAATTATATTACCTTGGACTCTAGCATTTCCTATAGTGAGTGACTGGCTCCTATAGTGAGTGACTGGCTCCTATAGTGAGGGACTGCCTCCTATACTGAGTGACTGGCTCCTGTAGTATCTTTCCCAGACTTAATAAAATTATAAGTTTGTGAATTTGTGGGAAAATTTGGATTTTATAATTCAGTAATTACTTGCCAGCAAAAGTTCAATACCATGTTTTCTCTAGTTAATTATTAAAATTAATCATTTCTTATTTTGCAGATTATTTATATGCCTGTTATATATCTAATCCAAAAATTGTAAGCAATGTCTAAAAGAAGAAGTACCATTTTCTCTCCAGTCTGGCACCTTGTGCAAGGGGACACCATCCAAGCAAAGACCATTGTGACTTTCCTATTTAATCGCCTCATCCCGGTATTATTGATAGACTTCTTAAGTCCTGGTTTGCTGAAGACAAAAACAAAAATAATAATGAACAGAACAAATTAGCCATAACACATAAATACCCCACCCCCTTCATAAAACAAAAATTAACAACATAGTAAAATACATATTCTGTAATCATACTAACAATACAAGAATGTACTTGATGTCAATGTTAAAACTAATTCAACATTGTGATCGATGTCGTAATTTTGCCCATAGAAACGTAATGCATCTACACATTAATTTGTCTTTCCAATCAAACCCTCTCGATGACGTCACTTGCTTTGAAAGGGTACCAAATCCCGACCGTGTATGCGAGCCACTGGCTGAAGACCCCCTTCCCCATTAACGCAATCCAAAATGCCCTGGGAATCTCTAGTTTGGGTCACCCTTGTGCATCCTACTAAACTATTGATGCCATTAGGAAGAGAAAGTGAGAAGTTCAAGCAAGACTTGTCAGCATCTGCAGTCTGGGTGCCAGTGCCCAATTTCACACGCCCGTGAGAGTTCTCGGTCATGCTTCACTGCTTGTTATGCTCTGGCTAATTTTCCGAGATTCGTCCAACTGCGAAATCAGCGAACGTTTGAGGTTGAAGTAAATGAATCAAGAGTCGTTGGTCATGGCTTCGTGTGCCAAGAAGTGGCAGTTAGGCACGCTCTCTGATAAATTTCGTGAGTAAGAGAATAAATACATTTTCCTACAAACGAATTAAAAATCCTTCGATCTCCATTTTAATTATTTAGAAAGCATTCATTTGAATAATTGCACTTTAGTGTCAAAACTTTAATTTGCTTTTTTAGCGCTCATTATTGAAAATTATAGTTTGACGAAAATTGCTACAGATGGATTGCTCAATGTTCTCGGGGAACTTTGATGATTGTGGAGTGTGGATAGTAACCTCACGTGAAGGTCTGGGGTTCCAGCCTTGCCTTGACTGGTGGGGATTTTTCTCGATCGTCCACGCATCCACTCCCAAGCTCATTTGAATTCAGCGGCTCTTACTGCAAGCACTTAATAGCTGTTTCGAGCAATAATGTACACAGATACCTTCATGGTGGTGGTGGTGGTGGCAACGACGATGATGAAGACGATTCGATTTATGATTAAACATTTCCAAATTTTTCGGAAACATTAAATTTTAATGATTTCAAGACCAGTATACCTGATCGCTTGACTTAGTGAACAACTTCTCTGTACAGATACGCAATTGCTCTCTCAACCCACACTCTCAGGTCTTCCACTTCACTTCCTCTCTGGCTTTCAACCGTTACTTCACTCATCTCCCAGTTCATTGCGCGTACCTTATGCTTCAAATAACGGCCACTTCATTTCATCTTTACCGCTTCGCATGCCTATAAGTGATATATTCTTCGTTTTGATGCGTCTTTAGTATGTCCTTCAGAGGTTAAATGTATTCAGAGATTTAATCCTATACGGTGTGAACAGTTCACATAAATCGTAAAATATATAAAAAGGGGGCATGGACTAAAATAAAGGGGCATGGACTAAAAAAAAAGGGACATTGACTAAAAAAGGGGCATATACTAAAATGGGGCATGGACTAAAAATGGGGCATGGACTGGAGGACATGGACCACTTATAGACCCTCACAGAGCCAAAGCAAAGTGCACTGTTACCTAAGCTAGTCGCGCAGTCCCATAGCCAGCCCATAATATAATATGCACTTTCCTAGGCCATCCCATAATAAATTGCGTGCGCTTCTATAAACACAACATATCAACAACTCGATGCGGACCATCAGCTTGTCTCGCGTGATGTCGTCAGATCGAATGCTCATCGCCTACGACCCCATTGCCCAGTGCGAGTCGGACGTATTCTCTGATCAGTGCTTCTCTCATGCTATTGGTACCGTATTGTTTAAACAAAAGTGCGCGTCTTGAGACTCATTGTCGCTCGGTTTAAGGAGAGTGGCTCCCCCTGACGCTGACAGCTGCTGGTAAACGGATAGACGCCTTGGAGTGTTATGCCTGTTGTTAACCAATTTGCATTTGATTGTTTTGAGGTTGTAACCAGTGTGTGTATGGGGGGGGGGGAAGGTATTGTTTACGAAAGCATAAAGATGTATGTGAACTATGTAAGTGTTTCAATAGAAAGATAGAAAGGAAGAAAGAAAGAAATTGATTTATTTACTGACTGATTGATTGATTGATTGATTGGTTGATTGACTGATAGATTATGTTAGTCCACCAGTTAGAAACACACGAGAAAGAAAGAAATTTAAATCGGGTTCACAGGCTTAGAGAGAATTGGGTTAGAGAGAACAGTTTAAGAGAGAAATAGTATCAGAGAAAGAGAGGAAAGGGAATAGAGTCAGAATAATTCTGCTGGTTTGTAAAAGGAATAAGAATTTATTCATGATAATCTTTGAATTTGTTTCTGAATTCCACGTGTTGTGCTCGAAAGAGGGACAAAATCATTTAAATTGCTTACATAATTACTATGTATTAATTCATACATGTATGTTAGGTGATGTTAATTACTAAAATATAGTTTAATAGCAAGGCTTAAAACGAGGTAAAATAAGTGCTGTTTACTTATCGAATAACTATTATTTTCTCAGATGAGTAATTTATGGTTTATCGAATTTTACATTTTGAAAGGCAATTTATTTCAGTATTGAAACAAAACAAAGTAAATGGATACATGATTCATGTAGAGCAGTTCTTTCAGACAAATAATAAGTAATATAAACAAGACACAGAGAGCATTTGAGTTCTTAACATTCCCCAAATCAATCCCGTAAGGAATGAAGACGAATAGCAGAAGATCTATGCCCGCCTAGTTTACAGACATTCGCAGGAACATTTCTTTTCTCCAAAAAACGTGTTCTGGACAAAGACAGTTGAAAGCGCATGTCGAGCGTACGGTCATCTTAATCGTTTTCACTCTGTATTCCCCCCACCCCCACCCCCACTACGCCTGTCGACATCCAACGGAATAGCAAATGTCAGACGCCTGCTAGAAATTCAATGTTAGTGGGGTACATGGACTCCAGGGTATAGTTTTTCTGCATACAAGTGCAGTCGGGCTCGTTACAGTCTGCAGATAGGAATCGAGACTTGCAGGCTCCATGGCACTCACTGCGGCACAGGAGTCTCTTATAACGTCCTTCCGCAAGTACAGTACTACTGTCAACACAACGCCTAGGCGCGAAGGAAATAAAAATTCTATAGTGAAATGAAGAGGGATAGGGATGAAAGCTGCATCAAAGCCATTTTTACATTTGTCGAAACTACTTACATATAAACAAATATATATTTCATCACGAATATACTATATTTCTCTCTGTCATTCAGCACTGGTGATGTTCTTGTGTCTGTCATTCAGTGCTGATGATGTTCCTGTGTCTGTCATTCAGTACTGATGATGTTCTTGTGTCTGTCATTCAACACTGGTGATGTTCTTGTGTCTGTCATTCAGTACTGATGATGTTCTTGTGTCTGTCATTCAATACTGAATATCTTTCATTTTTTGCCTATATCTTTCGAGTTTAAACCGAAATAAAGAGAATATTTCTATAGTTTATTTACTATTTTTCAATTTTTTACTTTTATTTCTTTTCAGCTGGAAAATCTTGTCTCGCCTTAATTTTACTTTTATTTCTTTTCATCCGGACAGTCTTGTCTCGCCTTTATTTTGACTTCTAATGTCTGGTGGTTAGAGGGCTGAATTGTACCGCTAGTGATTATTGCAAAGACAGTTGCATTTTATCAGAACTCTTTGCAAATGAAGAAAAATAAACTGCCATTAAATCCTTAATATGATCAGCTCCAAACGTATAATTTTAGTCCTGTTTGAAGACTGACTTTTTTTCCTTTTATAAGTAGAACTGAAAAACTACTAAGAGAAATGAATCAATTAATTTGTATGCATATTTGTATCCGAAAAATAAAAACAACGGGGTTGGGGGGAATTAAGATACTCCACCCTTTTTAGCAGAAGCATATATTTCTAAATAGACACAATTTACAGTAGAGTAAGTACAATATAATTCGTAACACGTATGCTTCTATTACTAATGTGGGTGAAGTTAGTGCAGTGGGTCGCTTAAAATGTAAGCATTGCTTATGTAATCACGCATTTCGTATATAACCTAAATACATGCAAAGGCTTGCGATATAATTCAGACGCTTGGTTTAGTTGCATCTCCATTGTGGTAAACAATTATATCTCCAGAACATCACCTCTGAAAGAGTGGGTAACTCCGAAACTTGACCTCTGAACAGAATAAACTGTTAAAATGTAATATTTTTAATTCTTATATTAAGCTATAATAAAACATTCTGGAATAAGTTTTAGGAAGAAAAAAAGAAAAAAGAAAGAAAGTGTGACGCCAAACGCCACCTAGTTAATAGTTATTATTATTAAAATAATCATCTTTAACTAATTTACAAGTGTTGATAATATTTATTTATATTAATTATTCTCCAGAAGACACCACTCGTCTTTCTCACTTGGCGGATATACCGGCTTTGTAAACGTTTTCTCTCTTCCATAGCATTAAACACAAACATTTACCGTCACACTATCCTAAATTAAGATTTAACCACTGATAAGTGATTATGCTTATTAAATGATAAAGTAATTCATAATAATAATAATAATAATAATAAGGGCAGAAGTTATTATAGAACGTATTATAGTGCCACAATAGCACATGAATTTTACGAGTGCATTCACTAGAAACAATGTCAAGTGTTTGGCATACTACATACGGACATCTCAGTTCAAAACATTGTAGAAATAATAGACTACTCACATAATACATCTCTATATAAAATGCAAATATAACATATCAATAGCAAAATACATAAAATATTTCTAAGTCCATTCTCCCTCAAACAGATTGCTAACTCACTATTAAGCTAATGGCCACCTTTCATGACTGGACTTTTTGCCATACCAAATGCAAGTGATTAGATAATATAATTTTCTACAGCAGATAAAAGTTTTGATCCCATTGGCTGGTCTTGTTCTCATATATCATAACCATTGGATAACAAAAACTACTCTTGTAGTCAGAACTGGTTTGAATTGCATCAGCAATTTCTAGCATATTCTCAACTTGAGTTGTTTACTCCAACTCTGACACTTACAAAAGTACCATCATAAGGACTGCCCAAGGTCGCGTCACTTTGACATTTAAAAATATATATAACAATTAAGTCATAGGCATAGGCATAGGCAAATTTACTCTGCCACAGAAAGAAAGAAAGAAAGAAAGAAAGAAACCCAGTCATTCGGTCTCGTAAATTTCATTTCTTTTCCTTTGACGTTTGAGGACAATTCTTGTGCAAACGCTGATGTCTTCCAATTCAGTAAATATCAAAATGACGAACTGTACCAAACTTGTACTCCATCACCTCTTGTTAATCCACCATGAAGCTACGATGGCGAAGTAACGGGTGGAGTAATTCATGGAGCATTGCATTCCATTCGCTAGCGACGAATCCCTGTCTAAAGTGAGACGTGCGGAAAGCTGAAAATATCGAGACCCAGGGCTTGATTGTTTGTTCAACGCCTTTCGGAAGCCTGGCTTTCAATCTGATGCACTGGCGAAGGTTCGTCAAAACGCTTAAATAGCTTCTTGTCACAGACCACTAACACACGCGTGTTAAGTACGAATGTTTGCTACTTTCGACGCACTGCTTACCTCCCTTATGTTAGGGATCGGACAAAGAGACCCTCCCCCCCCGCCTTCTGTGTCTGTGTGTGCGTGTATATGCGCTTTCTTTTCTGAATTTTTCTCTCTGAACCTATTTACTGTCTCTGACACCTACAGTTTTTCCTCTTTTCAAATTGTTTTTTTTTCTTTTAATGTCCCTAAGTATCCGTGTTTGTTTTCCTCTCTCGCTGTATCAGACTCTTTCTCACATTCACCTTTTCTTTGACAATCTCTCTCTCTTCTACCTTTCCCTCTTTTAAGACATACTATCACATAATAGCATTATGTAGCCACACATTCACACATACTATCACATAATAGCATTATGTAGCCACACATTCACACATACTGTCACATAATAGCATTATGTAGCCACACATTCACACATACTATCACATAATAGCATTATGTAGCCACACATTCACACATACTATCACATAATAGCATTATGTAGCCACACATTCACACATACTATCACATAATAGCATTATGTAGCCACACATTCACACATACTATCACATAATAGCATTATGTAGCCACACATTCACACATACTGTCCCTCTGATTGCGTTTTGGTAGGTTAATTTTCAAATTCTCCTCTCTCTCTCTTTGGATTTGTTTCACGCTGTCTCAACCTTTGTGGGTTTTCTTTATTTTACTTTTTCTCTAATTCTCTGTCTCTCACTTTTGTCTCTGTGTCTCTGTATTTTTTCCTTCACTCTCTCCAATGTTTGCTTATCGCTCCCTCTCTTTATTACTCCGTAACTTACACATAGCTATCACTTTGGGTTTTTTTTAAACCTCTCTTTATTTCTGGTTTCTGGTTTCGCTATTTCTCCATCGAACTCTTTTTTCTTAAACTTTTTCGTTCCTTTTCTTCATTTCTTTTCTCATCTACCATCCATCCATTTCCAAACTCTAGAAGTCCATCTCAGTAACCACTCATCCTCTTTCATCTTCTCTTTAGATCTCCATCTCACTTCTTACCATTTTTCTCTTCTACGAGTCATCTATTTTTTCCTTCCGTCACAGATCTTATAACTCTCCCCCGTTTCCTTTTCTTTGTAAAAACAATCATTTTCCTGCCATATTGACAAGCACCCACCGCTTCCCCGCGTACAACAACATGTCCAACTGTGCAAAGTGTGCTCATCTAGTCTGTTCATGGTGACCTTTCCGGTCGGATGGACTTCCCGCCGTTCGTCCGGAACCTCACTATTGATGGAGTCATACACTTTGTGTTCTTTTGGCTTTCTGTTCCAGCTTCCTCTAGCTGTGTGTACAAATTTCAATTTTAGATTTTTCCTGCCATTCTATAAAGTTATTCCTTATTTGTATTGGATTACTGCGTACACAAGCTTGATTCTTGAGTTTAAGAATATCACTTAAATAATATTGCACTCGGAATTTTAAAACAAACAAATAAGTGCAAGGACAAAATACAGAGAAGAAGAAAAATTCAGAGGAGAAGATTATAAATATGATAGATGTTTTGTTAAAAGGCAAAGCAAATATAATATTTAATTTAGCCCGCACATGTACCTATCAAATAAATTTCTATGTATTACAAAGACTGTAGGCTAAATAATTAGAAACTATACTTCCGAATTTTCTAAGGTGATTTCCGATTTTTTCGTAACTGAAATAGCTCGTTACACAGATTGGTTAGGCTACCGACTTTAAAGGGGAGGTAATAACTGGACTCTGAAAGAATCGCCTTTGATATCGCGACCACTACCGAACTGATTAGTAGGTAATAATTTTGAACTATGATACCTTAACGAATTTGGGAAGTGGAATGGCAATGTACAATCCAGAAATTAGCCATGTGCATCGTACCGTGACAACATTAGAAATGTATGAATGAACGTCTGGGTGCGATGTACGCACGCACGTGGATCTATGAAAGACAAGAAACCGTCAGCCAGTTTTTAACTGTAGGAACAGCAGGAAAGTAATGAAGAATGGCTCATATGATACAATTTTCTTTGTAAATTAGGGGAGTGTCCAAATCACTGTCCAGAGCTCCCTCGATTCACTCCGATGATAGAAATAAAGTAGACCATTCAACAGGTAAGAAGTGATTTGATTATAAATAAAGTAGACCATTCAACAGGTAAGAAGTGATTTGAATTTCACAGAATAGTGTAAACTTGACTGTCAAAGTTCAGAGAGACTGAGAGAGAGAGAGAGAGAGAGAGAGAGAGAGAGAGAGAGAGAGAGAGAGAGAGAGAGAGAGAGAGAGAGAGAGAAAGAACGAAAGAAAGAAAGAAAGAAAGAAAGAAAGAAAGAAAGAAAGAAAGAAAGAAAGAAAGAAAGAAAGAAAGAAAGAAAGAAAGAAAGAAAGATAGTAATGGAATTCTATTTTCTTCATTGAGAATGTGTGAGAAACTATTATTTGCATGACGTTTCTGTAATTCAAGATTTTTTTCTGTTTTCTGGTGGACAATTTAAAATAAACATTTTGATGTCTAGGATAGGTGAAACTTGGGGTTTCGTTGAGGCCTAGGATAGGTGAAACTTAATGTTTCCTTGATTGTACATGTGAACATATACTCATTGTACAAGTGTCCTTTGTACTACTAAACGTACTACACAAATGTTCTACTATCAAATATACTATACAATTATTCTACTACTAAACATACTACACACTTGTTCTACTATGAACATACCACATAACTATAGCACTATCAAAATGCTGCAGAATTATTCTACTACCTAATACCTACTACTACCTGCCAGTTATAATACTACCAAACATACTACACAATCATTTTATTACCATTCTACTACCATAAATTCTACATAATTATTCTTCTTCCAAACACTAAAGCAGATAATAATCTACTAGACCTATTAAATCCATGTAAACGAAATGTGTTTCTTAAGGAAGAAATTGCACATTACCAATAGCTATAAATAGACCACGTTTTCCGTGACAAGCAATGTGGGTCGAATGCCTTGTGTCATGATAAGAAATAAACTACTATGTAAAAGGGAAGACAAACGAGAACGAAGAAAAAACAACAAAGAAAAATACTATTCATGAATGACAGAAATAACAATTGTCCTGGTCTAAGTGCTCGAGTCCGACCATATGATTGACACGCTCTGTTGAAGTCAATCAGAAATCAATCAGTCAGTTGTTAATCAAGGTTCTGCAATAACAAAGGTAAGGTACAAATTGCTCTCAGTGTCCAGGGTAAAACTGTTCGCTCAGATTTTATATTTATTCCCTTTCAGTCCTTATTAGCATTAGCAACATTTTAAAGTTGCAACAAATTACAATGTTGCTTGTCAAATGAGTTTCCTTTTCTTCTGATTGTAATGTGTCAAATTGCAGTGATACATTGATTTAATATATTCATGCACACATACATGTGTACACACACACACACACACACACACACGCATGCTAACTTAAGTTGTAAGTTTCTTGATAAACAAAATTATTAGCAAATTTTATATTTATTACATCATGAGAATGAACACAAAAAATAAGCCCTTACTTGCAAAAATATACTTCGTGCCTATCTCTCAATGTGCCAAATTAAAATGCTACACGATTTATATTACTAATGCAAAACAACACGTATGCTCACTGCTACAAATGTATGCAAATAACACGCGCACACGTCCATAAACACTCACACGCTCATGGAATAATAAAAATATACAAGAAACAATAACACACGTTATTGATTTAAATCGTTGAACCTCAAATGGCACTGGAACACTTTATAGTCTGGAAGGAACTGGAAAATATGGTTGACTGCCCTTGAAAGGACACGGAAGTGGGAGTTGCACCCCCTGACTCAGAACGTGGCTAAGACGGCTCAAAATGGAACATGCATCCAGCATTAGCTCACCGCGAATCATGGCAGGACACAGTTCGCACGTGCGAAAGGATTTTAGTTTTAATTTAATTTTTATCCTCTTTCCTTCAAACCAGCCCTTCTTCAAATGAACTATTTTAATCACAGGGGCAGAAAGTGTGTGTTATGAAACATGCATTGGTTTAAGTCCTGACGACTTATTTTGTCAAAACGTATATTATGTGAATTCATGAAACATCGCATAATGTACACAACACTTCAGACCTCAATACCTCAGTGTGTACTTTCCCAAATACTGATTGAGCGAAAAGTCAACTGAACATTATCAAGTAAAGTGAGTTCAGTAGAGAGGATCGAAAAATAAGAATGACTGCCGGTTTTAAGCTGGAAAAATGTTGCGAATTTCCAAAATTAGATTTAAACATAATTTCACTATATTTTCGGTGTATAAAAATAACAGATATAATTAATTGCGGTCGTTATCCTTTCACAGTAAAATAAGAATTTTATTTCCTTTGCTATAGAATATAATTATGCCATTATGAAATTTATTTTTGATGACAATATAGGTGTGAAAGTGATTTTTGTCCTACCACTAGGTGGATTAACAATAGTTCTTATTTTATGATCTATTTAATCCGCCTGTCTATGGGGGTCTTCGTCCTTTGCAGTTGGAGAGACTAAGTCACGCCTTAGAAACTAATAATTTGCTAATTATCCTCCATCTCTAAGTGTTACTCGTCCAGAGCAAAATATCCTCCTGCAATTAATTATAATACTGAGTTTTTGGAAGTTCACTCTCGCCCCGCACACTTCTGCAATTAATTATAATACTGAGTTCTTGGAAGTTCACTCTCGCCCCGCACACTTCTGCAATTAATTATAATACTGAGTTCTTGGAAGTCCACTCTCGCCCCGCACACTTCTGCAATTAATTATAATACTGAGTTCTTGGAAGTCCACTCTCGCCCCGCACACTTCTGCAATTAATTATAATACTGAGTTCTTGGAATTCACTCTCGCCCCGCACACTTCTGCAATTAATTATAATACTGAGTTCTTGGAAGTTCAATCTCGCCCCGCACACTTCTGCAATTAATTATAATACTGAGTTCTTGGAAGTTCACTCTCGCCCCGCACACTTCTCCATTTCCATCTTAAGTGGATCTTTTCCAAAGTATGCATGACTTATTTTAATTTTGTAATTTATAAGCTGTCCCCACCCCCACCCCTTAAGCCTGCGTGCTTCCTTTTAATTAATTAGTCAAAAGTAGAAAAATGAAAATTAATAAATTTTATTAATGTAGCATAGAAAGAAAAGCAATCAATAAAATTATATACACGATTTTTACATAAAGATATCACAAGGCATATATGCAAGTTAGGTTTCTAATTAGGTAATATCATACTATACCTTTACCAAGTAAAGTCATTTAGACCAATAATTCATAGTTCTCTGTAATTATTGTTCATAATTTGAATAGAAGTTAGAAGTTTGATAGAAGTTCATTAATCATGAGAGTATTTGACAATAGGTATGATTACAATTTATATAAGAAAACAAAGGTTATAATGTACATGACAATGATACTGAGAGCAGGACACAAATTCACCTGACTGCTGATATGGCCAGGGTGCATAGAGGTTTTGAGCATGGTGTTAAGATCTGGCTGCTGGTCAGAATACAAGCGACACACAGAATCAGTTCGAATACTCACACACACACACACACACACACATTGAATGAATAGTTATTTTTATAACACAGGTGTAAGTCCAATATATTTATATTTTCACTGTGTTTCTCTTTATGAAGAAAAATAAAAAATGAACTTTATAAAAATTACAATTAGTTTTACATGTAATGTAGCTGAGCATTCTTTCCAGGGCAAGAGTTTTAGTTTGCAGAAGTATTTTCTAACTTTTCCAGATTTATACTTCTGCTCCTGACCAAATCAAACCAGCAAAAGTTCAGGACTTATTTTCTCTGCAAGTGACACGCTAAAATCCAAACTGCTATATACACTTATTGGGTTTGATTCTCTCAATGGCATGTAGAACAATAGGGCACTTGCCGTGATGATTCAGCTTCAGGGCTTATGGGCACTTTAAATTTTTTGGTATATTTGTAGTAACTTTTTTTGTTTGTCCAAATTCCTTGTCTTAGTTTTCTATCATCCACTTTGCATTGGTAACTATTTAAGTTATGTTTTTACATTGTTAGGATCTTTTGATCATCTCACAGATTTATTGAGCGAGGGGTCACCCCTCCCAGGTGGCACGAATCAGGATGTGTAGGGTTAATTCATTAGCGCCGTGGTTATGTAATAGTGTGACGACTGACACTCCCCATGGGCTCTTATGCAGAAGCTCAGACAGTTCATGTTTTATTTGTATAGGCACGGGATTATGGTTTGCTTTATTTTATTGAACAATAATAAATTACATTTATTTATCGGATGTTTGCATTCTATTCGGCATTACAATAGGACAGTTTCTTTTTAAACTGTGAGCTGAATGTATAAGATATAATTTATTAAGAAAGAATACACCATACACCATCTTAATATATTCTGTATCATTCTCTTTGAGCCCCCACTCCACCCCATTAAAGGCTATATGGCAGTATTGGATGATCAAGTGGGATTTGCTTTCACTAAGTTTTTCTTGATCATGGATGAATGTACTTTCAAAATTTTCTTGTGTCATGGTTGAATGCGCTTTCAAACTGTTCTTGCATTGATGTAGCAGTCGCAACTGTGTGCTTGAGATCTTCTTCATTATTATTAATCCATTTCATTCTATGTTCCTCTAGTGTTCCCATTATTCTTGTATTCTCATTTCATGCGTTCATTCTCAGTTTGTATTCTAATTTATTTTGTCCTTCTCAGTTTGTGTTCTATTGTATTTATCCATTCTTGATATTTGTTCTACTTTATGTGTGCCTTCTCAACAAGTGTTCTAATTTAATTGTCCTTTCTCGGATGTGTTCTAAATTATTTTCCTTTTCTTGGTATTTGTTCTACTTTATTTGTCCTTGCTCGTTTTGTGTTCTACTTTATTTGCCCTTTCTCGGTATTTGTTCTAATTTATTTGTCTTTCTTGGTATTTATTCTAATTTATTTGGCATTTCTCGGTATTTTTCTAATTTATTTGTCTTTCTTGGTATTTATTCTAATTTATTTGGCATTTCTCGGTATTTTTCTAATTTATTTGTCCTTTCTTGGCTTGTGTTCTAAATTATTTGTCAATTCTCAGTTTCTGTTCTACTTTATTTGGCAATTCTCAGTTTGTGTTTAAATTTATTTGTTCAAATTGAATTGTCCTTTCTCCAGTCAGTTACTCCTTTCTCACTCTGTTTTCTTTTTCCTCTTAAAATCTTCCTGTCTTGATCCGGTCCATTTTGTATTCTTGTTTCACGTTGTTACCTGTGGATTAATGCGAGTTTATTAAGAGTAATTATTAATTTTAGATAACTAATCTTTAAATTTGAATACCTCCATATCAATGTTACTGATAGACTATAAAAAAGCAGTTACTCTTTTTAATCAGCTACTCATGATAATTACTAATAACTATTCACTATTATTATCTGAATCACTTACAAAAAGCAATTAAATATTGAGAATATTACACACATTCTGCAAACCCTTATATAATTATCTAACCCCTCAAAAAAAACATCACACACAAATCACTCGCTCACTCTTCCGGTAATGCCTGCTCTCTTCCAAACTAACGTACAAGTTCAGCAATTTAAAATGGAAATATGGATCCGAGTAACATTTCCAGTTTTACAAAAATGATATCGAAACAACATTTTTGACCTAAGGTATTTCCAACAAACAGTAACATTGGAACATTTTTTTTGTTCCCATTATTGCTAGATTCAGTTTCAAAGAATTTAAATTTCATTTTGCATGCAGAGTTGTCGGTGTCGTGTCGAAGTATCTAATTGATCTTTGAAGCCTGGATCCATTTTTTCCTATTCCTTTTCTTAAGACGACAGCTTCTCCAGTGGTGCCGAAGGAATTGATGGTACTCACCTGCTCTTTGAGCAGTTATGTACTTCCACACAACCGAAATCTTTCCTTAGAACTATCAATCTGAAATTCAGGAATTCCAGAGCTCGTTAAAGAAAATAAGAAAGACCCGTCTGCACATGCAAATGATCAAAAAAAATTACACTGCTCACTACTTTATTTAAATTAAATTGTACTTCGTGGAGTTAACTCATGGAAATATTTTATACAAGTTTCATTATTGATTTTCTATCATTATAAGTTAATGCAATTATCAAAATACTTAACTGATTCTCAGTTTACATTATTAAACAGTTATAAATTATTACTTTTAGCAGTGGACAATATTTTTTTCAACATTATTTTATCGTTTATCACAAAAAGCAATTACACACAGGAAGATGGCTGTCAAGTTCAGTTTTCATACCATTCAAAAAGAATACATTTTCCACCAAAATTAACCATTATTTGTAGGAGAATACAAATACAGTCGAAACATTTTGCAAACAAGATGTTTGACAAACAGAATCAAATCAGGATTTCAGTATCAAAGAAGAGTCCGAATGGAAAATAAATATGTACGACATGTATATAGTTATCGGTTTTTAGTCTTTTAGGCATTTCGTCTGTGACATGGTTGTAAATTTCACGTTGGAGTTCACATTTTTAGCGATTGCTAATAAATTACACACATTTCACGTTGACCTTCACATTCTTAGTGATTGCTAAAACATTACACATATTTCAAAATAAACTTGACATTCTTAGTGTTTGCTAATGCACTACACACTTTTCAAGCTGACCTTGACATTCTTCATGATTTCTAATGCACTAAACACATTTTATTTTAACCTTGACATTCTAATTGTTAATACACTATACATGTTTCACATCGACCTTGATTACATTAGTGATTGCTAATACACTACACACATTTCACGTTGACCTTGATAGTTTTAGTGTTTGATAATAAATAACACGTTTCACGCTGACCTTGACGTTCTTCCCGATGCTCTTGTACTCATTTGTTAATAATAAAAGTAAATTTTAATCCTTTCATTTTAGAATGACACTCATTCACCTCAGTCGGGTTTTTTACAGGCAGCAGTTTGTGCACTGAGGATGATGTGAAGTGATTTCACTGTTACGTTTATTTTTACTGCCATCCACTCTCATCTCATTCCCCGCCTGCTTTTGTTGTTGTACCTCTAGAAATATTTTATCACACTACACTATGGTATAGTGATATTTTGAAAAGAAATCAATGCCTAAGAATGTGTATAAGGTAAATGTATACTGTATCAATTTATCTACTATATATAATTGTGTTATAAATTAGAAGTGGGAAGTTTTCTATTGTGTTACTCATAGTGAAACACACACAATCAGTCCCTGTGATTCGAATGTAATTATGCCAATGTGATGGCCTAGAGATATGCTATTGCACTTGTATGATAATAAGCATGCATTCTTACTTAAATGTTTCTATTATGTTGCAGAAAGCGTAAATGTATTATGTATGGTGAGACGATGATAAACAATTGTAGGAGGAAGACTATGCATTGCTATAGTGATATGGTATGCTCTGTTATAGTGGGACTACTATGTATTGCCTTATAGGGAAGATATTCTCTATTGTAGTGGGATGACTCTGATTGCTATAGTGAGATGGTATGCTCTATTCAGTCTATTGTAATTGGGCGAATGTATACTGCTGTAGTGGGAAGATATGTTCCAAAGCAATTGGAGTCTGAACACGTTTTTAGATGAAGGTATGCTCGATTGTAATGGGTCGACAGAAGAGTGCTATAGAGGAAAGATGTGCACTATTGTAGTGGGACGGTTGAAAAGTGATATAGATGGAAGAAGTGTGTTATTGTAGTGGGACGGTTGAATAGTGCTAGAGAGGAAAGACATGCTCTACTGTAGTTGAATGACTGTGTATAATTAGAATGTATTATTCCAGTGGACGACCGTATGTAGCGTGATGATAAGCAAACTGTATTGTTCTACTGAAACTCCAATATTTTATTAGGATAGGGTTAAACGGTGTTATAGTGGGGCGAACGTGGAAGCAATGCAGTTGAAATGCATTGACATGCAGTCGAAAGACAATATTTTAATAATTTAACAGACTTGGTATAAAAATCAAAATAAACAAATGTTTATACCATGCGCTGCAGAATTGTGTTTTTTATTTCTCCAAGATTAAACTAAAAATAAACTAATAATATTCACCACAGCACTAAATAAATATTTACCAACAATAGTGACAATGTCCAATGAAGTCCGTGACTGTGTGTGTGTGTGTGTGTGTGTGTGTGTGTGTGTGTGTGTGTGTGTGTGTGTGTGTGTGTGTGTGTGTAGCAGAGAGGTGGAGAGGTGGTTCGGGATGGGAAGAAAAGAGAAATAGCTCCATCCGAAATCAATATAAACATTTCAAAGTTATTCAGCTGAAATATTTGAACATCTCAATTTTTAAAAAAGAAAGAAGAAATATGTGTACCATCTTTCCTTTCATTAATAAGAGTGATTATATCTACCTATTTTGAAGGAAGTAATTATTGAACAGCCACAATTATTATCTTAGCACGCTCTTTCCTTCTTCGCAGTGTTTAAAATAAACGCGACATTGATTAAACTATTGAAGCGTACTCTTTGATGGGATTTAGTTACTTTCTTCACAACGCTGTTCAACAGACGTAACAAAGTCCGATCAATTTATCAACGGCTGCTGATAAGCAGTTGAAGAGGTGAGCGTCGCGAATTACTTCCAAATTCTCTTTCACCGAGCGCACAAGGCTCCTCGTTTGAGTCGCCTCCCCTTTATATATACAGTCATCAAAACTTCGTTGCCAAGCGTGGCACTGCTCGTGGGAGACAAGCGAGGTTACTTTAATTATTGATTGCCTTGCGCGTTGAGCGTTCGGCCACAATACTGGAATGTCGTCGACGAAAACAAAGACGCCATATCGCGAACGGGCAATGGAATGACAAACCAACATGTCGTACGGACAGCTTCCCAGTGTGAGACTATTAGACTGTCAAGCGACTAATGTCTCGTTCTTTCTCTTATTCACTTGTATTCATTAAAAAAAATAAATAAGAAAAGGGGAGTTAATTCCACTTTCGTTCCTCTAATGTTGGTTCTATCTGGCAGGATAGATGGGGATGCATGCAGGACTAATCATCGAAATCCAAGCAAAAATTTCTCCTGCTATTAAGTCCAAGAGAGCGTCTATAGAAGAGCAATTGCTTAACACTATTGGGTCATGGTGACCCTTGCGACAAATTCGTAGGACTATCATTATGTATTCAGCAGTCGCGTGGGATACGGGTTTATTAGAATTCCAGAACGAAAAAAATAATTCTGCAAGGTAGTAAAGTCTGAAAGACCGCTCGAATATTTTTACTTAAATTTCTTAAATACGTATGTATTAGAAGGTTTAATTCTAAAGATTTACAGTCTTTTCAGTTCTTTATTCTTTCTTTTTTTTCCCTCCTTGTTCCCCTCGAAGACAGTTCGGACGTACAGCTATTTAGCAAGTCTTTCTAGATTTGTCGTGCAGTTTCTTTCCCGGACAAAGTCTTCTCCCAGTGTTCTCACTACAGAGACTTCTAGTGTTAAACATTGGCGCCGTGCTTCCATGCAGAATGACATGCCATAAACATGCGACGTTGAACAGTGCCCTCCATCCCCCATCCCCAGAAGAGAAGGCTTTCTTTGCTTTTCGGGTGATAATTTAAATTGTGTATCTGACTTCCGCTTTCTGTAGTAAAGCATTAATGAATTCAGCTGTCTGTAAAGCATTAATTCTCGGCCCACCTTCGTCCCCCTACCTTCCATCGACACACACACACAAAGACACGCACGCGCGCACGCACACACACACACACACACACACACACACACACACACACACACACACACACTAATTATATCAACATCATGTTCATAGATTATCTTTAGTCATAATGAAAGCATAATTAGGAAAGTAAAATTCTTGTATAATTATTATTATTTAACATTAAAACTGCTTCGAATTATAATTATGATACATTCGAAAAATACGTGTTGTGAATTTGTAATGACTAGATTATTCTTTGGATGATAGGATGCAAGAATAAAAGGATGGTCGAATCGATTAATGGACTGACTTATACATCGTTGAACGAAATATTTGAAAAATCGATGTTTTCATAGTTGAACTGAATGGCGGATATATGGATGGATGAACTAACTCAGTGGGTGGACGCCAAAGGCATTACAGTCAGCAAGGAGTTTATTATAATTATCTGTCCATTGGCAAGACTACCACGAGGAGTCGCTAATACTGCAGGACATCTAGGTAACAAGAACTTGCAGATGACATGTACGCATTGCTAGTCCTAACATTGATAAATCAGTGTTTATAGTAGTATAAAGTGGTCAGTTATGTTGAAAGATTGTCCACAAATTCTTTTAATTTGTAGATGTTGCCGGCTTCTCCTCAATAACTCTTCAGGGTCGGCAAGATGCAGACCGTAGCCGATGCGCACCACTTCTTTGATTTGCATCCATTGTACACAGCGAAAGCGATCGCGCACGCCACATACATATAGACACTCTGCCTCATTACCGTTGGCAGACGAATGTAAAGCTATATACATTCACTTCGGCTCTTGACGTTAGGCTGACCACAGCTGTCTCCAAAATTGCTCTACACGTGCTATCCGTTTCATTATTTTATCCCAGATGACTCACAGAAGGTTGAGGACAATAAGGAAAGAAATACATTGTTTCATTATTTTATTCCAGATGACTCACAGAAGGTTGAGGACAATGATTAGGAAAGAAATACATTTGTTTCATTTAATTTTGTTTTCTTCTTTAAGGAATATACTACACTCTTCTATAAAGGGAACAAACTGTATCACTGTCACACATTTCCGCCTATGTACTTGACCGTGATATTTATTAAATTTATTTTTCTGTGCATGTAGACTTCATTCCCCGTTTTGTTCTCAGGCATTAGAGAGTACCATATATTTCAATGTAAAATTCGTACATTGTAATTAAAATTGATTTTTGTCATTTACGCTTATTAAGAAAATATAACTAACATGCTTGTTATATATTCCTTTACATTTGCTGTTGATTTGACAATAAAACAACAGTTTTTATTAATAATGCTATTTTATTAAATATGTGTACATCACATAGCTGAATATTATCATACCGGTCTCTGTACATTTTTGAAATACATAATAGAGACTGAGGTTTGAAGATCGTGAAGAACATATATTTAGTTCATGGTAGTGATTTTTCTCATGTTGTTCTATATTTATATAATATTTACATACATTTGAGTAATAAATATTTGATAACGCTCTCTTCCGCTTTGATATTCCTTTAGTGAAATATTAGGTTTCTGTAAAGCTAGAAAGAACTTAGCACTTAGCTGTGAAATATGTTCACTGAATGTATTATTTTAAGTTATTTGAAATGTGTATGAATTAATTGTTAGTAAACAGAGCCGTTTAAACTTAACCCATATATCTAACTATCACTTAGTCTTGCCGACCGTTGGGGCACCACTGATGGATGACCTGACAAAAGCTTCCTCCATTCCATATATGCCTGAATTTTACTTTTTCATCAAAGTATCAAAATTATATTGCATTAAACTACCTTTAGCATAACTATGTGTATTTTCGGGATATTTCTTGCGACGGCTGAAAAGAATTGGAATTTAGTTTATAAAGGGCGCCAAGCACACTTGTTTCAGGAGACTGTTTCCTCTTTCCATCAGTTGTTTCAGGAGACTGCTTCCTCTTTCCACCACTTGCTTCATGAGACTGCTTCTTCTTTCCATCAGTTTTTCAGGAGACTGCTTCCTCTTTCCACCACTTGTTTCAGGAGACTGCTTCTTCTTTCCATTTGTTCCAGGA
The DNA here is from genome assembly GCA_028829895.1 of Sinotaia quadrata. NCBI lineage: Eukaryota > Metazoa > Mollusca > Gastropoda > Architaenioglossa > Viviparidae > Sinotaia > Sinotaia quadrata. The sequence continues at coordinate 41,104,035 of CM054177.1, read as the reverse complement.
GACTGCCACTTTCCTGAACTTGCTTCAGGAGACTGCTTCCTCTTTCCACCACTTGCTTCAGTAGACTGTTTCCTCTTTCCACCACTTGCTTCAGGAGACTGCTTCCTCTTTCCACCACTTGCTTCAGGAGACTGTTTCCTCTTTCCACCACTTGCTTCAGGAGACTGTTTCCTCTTTCCACCACTTGCTTCAGTAGACTGTTTCCTCTTTCCACCACTTGCTTCAGGAGACTGCTTCCTCTTTCCACCACTTGCTTCAGTAGACTGTTTCCTCTTTCCACCACTTGCTTCAGGAGACCACTTCGTCTTTCTTCCACATGTACTTGTAATGTCAGATTAATTAGAAACTTCAGTGCACGTAAGTTATTAGTTTAATAGAATTATGTAGAACAAAGAAGCTAAATTTAATATTTAAACCTAAATATATTTGCTATTAATCTGTGGAGCAGCCAAATAGCTCCAGGACTCTATTTTGGCATTTTAAGCAATTGATAAAGATAAAACCTTTTATTTGTCACATTTTCCTAGCGATAATTTCCACTAGTATGTAATTTTATATTTTGTTACTTTTTTTTATAACTTTTTTCTGTTTCTTACTTTCACCACCCATTAATTTACAAATTGTTCCTTTATTCCCATAGTGTATGATTTATGACTGAATGGTTAGAGAGATGAGTGACTAGGTTTTTCTTGTATTTACGATATGAGGGAGAAACAATAGGACACATATACACACGCATACCAACACACACACACACACACACACACACACACACACACACACACGCACAAAACACACACACACAAAACACAGAACCTCGACAAATACCATACGCTATTACAACAACTTATCTCCACACAGAAACACACACACACACACACACACACACACACACACACACACACACACACACACACACACACACACACACACACACATACACATGCATACTAACACATATAGAGGACCTAGCCTTCACACACACATAATCACTCAAAAACAAACAAACGGACGCCAACACACAAAAATTATCACAAAAAAAGTGAAGAAGCCAAGAAGCAAACACTGCCCAACTTAAACCCTGATCTTAACATTTCAGAGTCCTTTGAGCGCCATGATGCAGAGATTTGTGCCAGTACCAAATGACACAAGATAGCCAAGTACTTTGTCAGTCAGTGTGCTTGCGATAATTGTCTGCCCCTAATGACTCAGTAGCGAAACTAACGTTCGTAGTCTCATAAGCACAGCGTGAGGATTCGGCTAATTAAAAACAGTGCCATACAACGTGTTTTACCACACACACACGCACACACGCACACACACACACATAACAACAACAACAACAACATGATCAGGAAGTTAGCTCAGGTGATAACGTGTCTGTTTAGAAAGGAAACATAAAAGACCATGGAGAGTGACTTTTTATTTATCAGTATCTCACTGAATTAGTGGGCTGTGATTTATTCATTTAACCCGGGAGAGGTAAAAGCTGTTTGTGTTGAATTAAAATCTCGATACAACGTCATGGAATAATGTGAAATTGCTATGACAACCAAATCTAGTCTCCTGAAATGCAGGGATGCAGTTTATTTACAATCATGGAATTCTTTTGCGCGATCGTTATTGTCCTTAGAGTTGAAAGTCTTAAATTAATTATTGGCTAGAACACATAACTCAAAACTGATCTTTTGGGCAGAGTGCTACAAAAATTAATGCCCCAAATTAAAACTATTCACAGTTCAATTACTGTCAGTGCAATTTCGAACTCATTTATAAAATAGGCACATTAGGACAATTCTACGTGATGAAATTATGCAGTTTTTTTCCCTTGTGACAATTTCGTAAAACAATATAATATTTCAAATATTTATTCATCGCGTGTTAAATATATTAATGTATCAAATGCGTCACTGTTTATTAAGAATTGTATTAATGTTTGTTAAACGTTTATAAAGATTCAATTAATATTTATTTAATATTCAGTTTTGTTCTTTCTTTAGTTTTAATTTGTTACATTTTTGCTTTTGTTTTGCTTTCTTTCTTTTCATAATTTTTTATTTGTTTGATTTGCTTGTGTGCTTCCACCCACCCTTCATTAATTTAATTTTGTGTTTAAGCATTTGTTTATTCATTTTCTAATTAATATAACATCTCCTTGTTCCTGCGCCTGCTTGTTTATTTATTTTGATGATTTGTTTATTTCAAACATTGACTGAATTGCTTTTCAAGTATTGCTCCAGTCTAGACAACAAATGCCTGCACGTGACTTTAACGAGAGACAAACACATTTATTTCATCTCGCTAGTTGACTATAGGCACTAAATCATGAACTATTGCCAGGTCAGTCAACAAACACATTTATTTCATCTCGCTAGTTGACTATAGGCACTAAATCATGAACTATTGCCAGGTCAGTCAACAAACACATTTATTTCATCTCGCTAGTTGACTATAGGCACTAAATCATGAACTATTGCCAGGTCAGTCAACAAACACATCACTTCGTTCTCGAGATTGATCCGTGTCCTCAAGTACAGACAACGAACCAAAGATGTTTGAATACATCCATCCAGAACTCTGCTCTCCCAGTCAATGCCTTTGGCAGTTGTTCTTATATTTTACAAGAACCATTGCCAAACCGAAACCTGGACAATTGCCCGCTACTGTTGTAAATGAAGCTGACCACTCTGGACTCAAAGATTAGACGATTCTCAGTAAAATAATTTGTGATGCCAAGGCACGTCCCCTCCACAGACTGGATGCGGAAGTCTAAAAGCTTCTTAATAAAGGCAATTTCAACTTGTCAACATTGTCGCTGCCATTTATTAAAGAACGTAACGTGCCCTTCAAGTTCAGAAGGACATTTCCAAGTAAACACGTTGAATATAAAGAGAATTTCGAGAAGAACTGTTACTGTTCTGCCTGAGAGAGAGAGAGAGAGAGAGAGAGAGAGAGAGAGAGAGAGAGAGAGAGAGAGAGGGAGGGAGGGAGGGGGAGAGAGAAAGGGAAGGAGGAGAGAGAGCACAAATACTGGTTAATGAGGAGACGTTTGGTCAGACACAAGAAACTCGAAAGACGAAGGTTGGGAGAATCTATATGTACTTTCGCAAGTCAATTCCATGCACAGAAATCCGGGCTGGAAGCAACACTAAATGACTTTTCCTGTTAAAGCAGCAAGAAAGGCAAAGGTCCATTTTCTGAAATCAACAGAAAATAGACAGAAGTCAATGACACCAACTTCGCGTTGGACAATGAATTGTACGATCACTATAATGCGGAATGCAATGCACAAAAACCTTTTGTAAGAAGTACAGATGTACTAACAAACGAATTGTACAACCAATCAAGAATAGTACAATTAACATAATTACTTAAGATATTTCACTTCTGAAATACGTTTTTAAAAGAGTAATTATATTTCGAGAAATATTTTTAAAGTTTTGTTTTATATTAGATTTAATGGAGATATGACTTAGCAGGGTTAAACAAGAGTTGTTAGAAATTATCTGGAACAAATTTAGAAACCATCCTTCCTTGACGTCTGTCACAACCTTGACCACTCGCGCTGCGCTGCGCTGCGAATCATATAGCTCCGTTAATGCAGTTGAAGAGGTTTAATATCTACTGGCTCATGTCAGGAAAAAAACATCCCTCCCTTGATTTCCGTGTGTTCATGGGAGGGAGAATTAAGAAGTCGGATTCATCACTACCCGACTTCGCGTCCATGCACAAGTTTGGAAGCCAATCGTTAAGCGTCAATCGATAATTTTAAGATCGTCTGCAAGTTCTTCGATTTTTGACTCCTGCGTGGGTGGATTTCCAGGGAAGTCGAGAATGGGTAGACACAATGAAAGCATATTTGGAGTAGATGCTGTTCTTTGTTATTTATAGAGCACCAGCGTGATATTAACACTCATCTTTTCATTTAGAAAGGTGTAATAGATTTCAACATGCGACAGGGCACCATGAAGTAAATTCTATTTGTGTTACGAAACAAACATTCACGCTTATTTCTAAAAGTAATTTCATGTCATAATTCCTCAGGAGCTTGGAAAACAGCATAATACCATATAGGAACAAGCACGCTCTCAATTATTCTTCTGCCTGATTTCAGTCATGCGTGCCTTCATTCGGATCACTCTAATTAATCCCTAACCTACCCCTATCCTCCAGTCTTACACCTGCCTTTGCTCGGCTAGAGTGAAATGTTTACTAGCGTGAAGTGTGCTTGTGTTTATGGACGGTTAATGTGTCATCTATCTATTTATTTATTTATCTATCTATCTATCTATCTATCTATCTATCTATCTATCTATCTATCTATCTATCTATCTATCTATCTATCTATCTATCTATCTATCTATCTATCTATCTAACTGTGTCAGGATAACACAATGTCTTAGAAGGAGTGAGGTGTTCTTAATTTGACTGGTATATACGTATGTGTTTGTATGTGTCTATTTCGCACACACACATTTATTATGTAATTTGAGTGAGTCATTTCTTTGAATGTCCATAAGTAAACAATCCTTAGGAAATATTCCACCTTCGGTGCAGTACTGTTAGCAAAAAGAAAAACAAAGAAAAAGAAAAAGTATAAACGAAATGCAAGGAAAGATTTTGATGGTTTCTTCTTGTTAGCTATACCTATGGATGCCGTAAATAATAGTGCTTCGGAACTGAATACAGATGCCGAATAGGCCTAATACGTGTTATGGGTATTTTTTTATCGGCGAAATTTCCTTTTATAAAATTGATACAAACCACGGGTTTACGTCCATTTATATAAACAGTTGGTCACCATGCATCAATTCACTAAAGGCATTGATTTATGTTCACGCAAAAATCAAAATACGAAACGTTTTCTCAGAATTCAATTACACTTTTATGTGCATACATGGTTTGCTTGTGGTCTGTGTGCCAGTGCGGATGTGTTTTCGATATATATAATATTTATATGCGTGTGCGTGCGTGTGTGTGTGTGTGTGTGTGTGTGTGTACGCGCACTTGTGAGTCTGCTACTTCTACAGCCTTTGTAAAGTTTGATACTATATTAATGCATTAAATCCGTCCAAAAGCGTTTTTTCGAAATCGGTCTGGTGACGACAACTCCACAAAAAATCTTTGTCCATGTACAGCAGATGCTAGGAAAGTGATGCTATCCTGATTGCAAATTTGCAAATCAAAGAGTGTCAGCACCATTTGGTCTGCTATAGGGACCAGTTTTACCATTTCAATGGAATGGCCACCCGACTGCTGTTCTTGTCTCGAAAAGGCCTGTGTCTTCCGATCCATTAACCAGGCAGTTCGGAGTCCCATAGATTACAAACCAAGTCTTGAAAAAGCGGGAACAGAATCGGTTATGTTCGAATTCCCATTTTGATAGGAGATCAGTTCCTCAAATGTAATTCTTTTTTGTCTTTCAAGGGATATTATTAATTTGACAGTATTTCCCTCCTGACTTTCTCCTTGTAAATTGGCATATTTTGTCACACTACATATTTCATCCACCATTGCTATGATTTATCCATCCCTCCATCTATCCTTCGTTTTTATCCTTAATCTTATTTGTGTAAAGGAGCGATTTTTTAGTTAAAGATCAATGATAGATATGTCTTTTGCTTTTAATGATATTTCTTCTCTGAATTTTGCTTGAAAATATTATTTGAATTTACCTTTTTGTTCTTCTGGATGCTGCCTGTATTTTGTAACTGACTTTTCATTTATAAAATTTCATTAAATTCCTTTTCTTATTTTAATGTTGTGTTTTGTTTCAATGGTAGAATCTTGTGACTGTCTGTCTTAACATCACACTGTAACTGTCACTGGCCGTGTTAGTGATGTCAGAGAAGTGTTGTGAGTTTGTCAGTGTGTAGCATTATCTTCTCACGTCATAGCCTCACCAGCGTGACGAACAACAGCCCGTCAGGGTGTGGGGATTCAATCCAGGAAACATGCAAAGTAGGTGCTGTGCAAGGGGAGAGCAGCATTTGTCATGATAATAGGAAGAAATTCTGGACTAGCGTATTTTCATGTAGATTTCTGCTTGAAGGATTTTCTTTCGTAATTATTCCCCTTGTATTTTCTGTCGCAGTTATTCCCCTTGTATTTCCTGTCGCAGTTATTCCCACTGTATTTTCTTTAGTAGGTATTCCTGTTGCTTGTAGCCTGTGCTTAAAAGGAAGGGAAGTATTGTAAGCAACTGATAATTTTGATCAAGTAATACGTCCTTAATAAATGCTGTACGTGTGAAACCGTTAATCATACAATCAAATCCAATACATCTTATTTTTGACTTAGTAACAAACACTTCTTTAATCACATTAATCGATTAATGACAATAACAGTTAAAATAAAAGCCGTGTATAATCATGTCATCCACACGCTAGGAAGAACATTCAAAGGTAAGATTAAAACATGTCGTCAAGAGAAGATAATCATCTAATGCATTTCTCTGCTATTTATAATAGCTCAAACCAAACCATTTTGGTATCTGTCAGTCCATGCTTCCCTTTCAAATCACCGTAGTCACAGGCGCCAGGGAAGCCGAAGTTGGCTGGGATGGTTTACCTGAAAGTATCTCCCATTGCCATGTCCGTCAACGCCAAGACAAACACCATAAGGCGCGCGCCAGAGTTGTGAAAAAAAGATCTACCAGGCAGCCATGCTGCAAATCCTCAGAAGAAAAGTTCAGACACCATACTTGTGAATGGCAGGCCTCATCTTTATTAACTATGGTGTTTGGGTTTCTATCTTGAACAGCAGGCCTGACCTATATTAACCTTGTGTTTGGGGGTCTATCTTGAACAGCAGGCCTGACCTATATTAACCTTGTGTTTGGGGGTCTATCTTGAACAGCAGGCCTGATCTATATTAACCTTGTGTTTGGGGTATATTGATTAACAAAATGCTTAAACTGCAGGCCTAATCTATATAAACAGTGTGTTTGGGGGTATATTAATTAATAGAAAGTTTGAACTGCAGGCCCCATCTATTAACCGTGTGTTGGGGTATATTGATTAATAAAAAGCTTGAAGAATTATTATTGCTTCAATTCTCTGTATTGCGCAGTCTAGTTTTAAGAGCATTTAATAAGAAGTATATTTGTAAAAATAAAAATAAAATTATCATATTAATTACTTTTACTTAAACCACGAACATTATTCTGTCATTATGTGTGGGTTAGAAAGGAAAGAAAAAGGATACTGTATTGTGTTTTATATGAAATATTATATTATTAATACGGTAGGGTTCTCCAATGAATTCCAACTACTAAAACTGTTCAGTGTCCAATTTCAACGTTTGCTGTTTTGTCGGACGACAGGAATTATCTGTTTAAATTCAGTCCTAAAATAGTAAATCTCCGCACAGTTTAAGGTTAGCTCCCTTAGCGTCAGAGGTTAGAGAATGTACAGATGTTTGGAATACGGAGTGCCTTTCATTGTAAGGGTAGATGATGGGTAGGTGAGTGCCTAGCTCACGAGGGTTGAAGGGGTTTGTTAATGAAGATCTGGTTTGGTCCAAACAATCTTGGCCATAGTAAAACACGAATAAGAACACATAAATTAAATTCTGGAAACACGAACACAAATGAGTTGAGGAACTGTCTCGCAAAAGCAGAACTCTGTTGTATGATTAAGTAACATTCATTCGAAAGCACTGATACAGTTATGCATTATATTTTATTTAATAACAGAAATAACAGGTACAAGTTTGAACATCATACAACATAAATATTTCAATAATATTGAGACCTTCACAAAAAATAATATTAAATTAATATTCCCACAAACACTTCAATATTAGTATATAAATAGCCATCATACCAATTCATCGGTATCGACATGTAAAACATTTTGACTACCAATTTATGAGGACCAAGTGGCATTTCGTTTATAAGCAAATATTTAATAGTATTTTATTTAAAATCGCAAAGACATATTTTATAATAGTGTTGAAGACAAACTCACCG
>CM054177.1:41073563-41093563 GCA_028829895.1 Sinotaia quadrata | reverse complement strand
TTTTATACCTTTTTAACTTCATTCTTTCTTACATTCATGTCTCAACATACAGTTTCCTGCAACAATACTTATTAGCACAATACACGCACATATCATAATAAATACAGCGTATCCATTTTGTGAGTGGTCTCACTAGAAACAATGTCAAGTGTTAGCATACTACATATAATCATAATAGTTCACAATTTGTAGAAATAATAGTCTACTCATATAATACATCTCTATGTAAAACACAAGTATAACATATCTATAGCAAAAATGCATGAAATATTTCTTAAAGTCATTCTCTCTCAATCAGTCAGTTAACTCACCATTAAGCTAACGGCTGCCTTTCATGACCGGATTTCATGCAAACTAAATTCAATTAATCAGACAATAGAATTCTCTACAGTATATAAACATTTGATCTCAGCCCATTGTCTGGGCTGGTTCTCGTAAAAATCGTAACCATTGGGTAATAAAAGAAATTACTCATTTGGTTGGAACTGGTTTGCATTAGATCAGCAATTTCTAGCATATTCTCAACACGAGTGACACTTACAAAAATACCATCGTAAGGAGTGCCCAAGGACGGGTCACTTCGACAATTTAACAATTTATATAACATTTAAGTCGTGAAATAGGGATAAGCACATTTACTTCACCACACACTTGTTCTTAGCTGCTTATTTGTGTGCTCAGTACACACCCGTGCTATTTGTGGTCACGATTTACGTTAGCTGAAATCAAATGAGATGCCTCTCTTGTGTTTTCTTCTTATAGAAGCTCACATCAAAGCAATTGTCTCCCTTTTGTGCATCGTTTTCAGTGGCTAAGATAAAATCTGCTGTCTTTCTGTATTTTCACCTTTACAGTGGTTTAGATAAAAAAGAGTTGCATTCCTGTGTTTCCTCCTTGCAATAGCATAAATCAAACCAGTTGCCTTATGTTGCAGTATTCAAACTGATGCTTTGGACATAAGGAGCATTCAACATTTACTGTACATCAAGAGAGAGTAGGAAAGTTAGTTTATTTGAGTAGAGGTGAGTGGGGAAATATAATATTAGAACACCTAATTTTGTGGGAAAATAGCAGTAGATGTCACGATCCGGACCGTGATCACATAGGTTTCATCCCATTGTCTTCAAAGCACTGCTTTCACCATACTGAGATACCATCAGCTGACTGTCAGGAAGTGTGATGTTAACTAAATAACGTGTACTGACAGATAGCTGTCAGAAAATCATTAGTTTGATGTTAAAGATATCACTAAATATCGTGTACAGTCGGACGGCTGTCAGAAAATCATTAGTGTGATGCTAAAGATATCACTAAATATCGTGTACAGTCGGACGGCTCTCGGCAAACCATCGGCGGCCAGAAGTACGTCGTCAACGGTCCGCCAAATCGCCGATGAGCAAGATTGACATCATACCGATTATGCTTACCCGCATCGGACCAATGATTACGTCTGCATCCATCTTGTAACGGTCCAACAGTGTCTTCTGGCTAGGATAACAGTCGATCGATGTATCCACAGATTCTAGGAATGGAATATATCAACAAAGATTCGTGTTTGTGATATTTCATATCATAATGCACCAACAGATCATCATATACCTGTAAGTGAATTGATTACTATGCATTTTATCAGGACCTTGATAATATTTTTCGAGAGTCCTTAATATACACAGTACCAGCATTTAATTGATGCCCGCAAATTCTTCTTAGTACATTTGTTTTTGTATGACCTTCAGTTAAGAGTACTGATTAATATTTTTTATCGTCTTTGTTCTCCAAATTTATCTGAAATCACGTCACTACTAAAACCTAATGCTAGACTGCAATTTGTGAATCCACACAAAAACAAAAGTGAATATAAACTGTAGTAGTAATGTCTGTGTCTCAAAATGTGATGGGTACATGCTTACAAATCAGTGCATATTTCTTTTATCGTATACCTGACGTACAGTGATCAAGCTAGAATTGTAATGTGTTCATGGCACAAAACACTTTTATCGTATACCTGACGTACAGTGATCAAGTTAAAATTGTAATGTGTTCATGGCACAAAACACTTTTGGACCAACAAGCCTTTGGAGAGTCCATTACACCTACAGATCTCTAGAAGACATTACTTCTGATTCCCACCTCACCCCTCCCCTCCAATTAAAAAGGATAACATCTCCACGGTACGTCAAGTCAACGTCAGCCGACAACGCGACAGATAATTAAGGACTGTTAGCTTGTTGTACTTTAAATAAGCCAAATGAGACAGAAAAGTCGTTCCAAAGAATTATCGTCAGCCATAATGCGTGTCTAACCTGTCGACAGCTACAATCTAGGAGCGTCGTCTTGACTACAGAAGAAAGAAATGACTGAGCCAAGAAATACACGCTTAAGAAAACAGGCCGCAGACGATGTCTTGTTAGCAATAATCGTGCTTGTGTTACTGTTAGCTAAGTATTAAACGTTAACATGAAACACTAAACGTTAAACGTTCAAAATTAAACGTTAAGCATTAAAAACACTATGCATTAGTTTCACTGGCCGAGAAAAGCACATGGTATCCAGAAATTTCAGTAAATATCTCTTTAAGAGAAAAAAGAAATCTTAGATGGATAGATAGATAGATAGATAGATAGATAGATAGATAGATAGATAGATAGATAGATAGACAGACAGACAGACAGAAAGACAGATGGGGATGTAAAAAATAGGAAGAGTAGATGGCTGAAGATAGGGAGAGAGAGAGAGCCAGTACGATGGAAATCTCTTCGTCCTTTTAAAATTATCTGATTATTTATAAGAAATAGATATTTTTAGGAATGAAAATATGACGTGTGACTGACGTGTTTTTATGAGAAAATCTATTTCAAACTGTCTCTTTACACAGTCTGCAAATATTCTAATCTAAGAATGCCATCAGAAACATTAAAAATAGGAACTTTAACGTCATCATGTGACAGCCTATAATGGAACGTCCTTCAAATGAAGACGCAAAGCGACCACTGCTCTTAGCTATAACGGAAAACATAATATAACTCATAGAAGTAAAATAAACACCCAACATATTTAGGAAAATGAAACACACACGATAAATCTAGAAAAGCAGTAAATAAATAAATAAAAATATATTAAATCACCATAACGTGACAGTCTGCAAATAACTAAGATGACGGAAATAGAATGCTGATAAATACGAAATATTCAAGATATTCAGCAATTTCGCGAAAGTAAAGTAATGGGTCAAATAATTGGGGGAAAATCAGTCATGCATGGCCGACAACTCTCCAGAGAGAACGTAAGCTGATAAGGAGCATGAACATGAACTCAAGCATGAAACAGAGCAGAATGTTGGTTAGACCTCGACAAAATAAATTGCAGTCGGTATAGCTCTGTAAATTCTTCCGCATTTAATAAGAAAATATCATAAGAAGAAATGGCGGAAGAAACCAATTACATGCGCAATGAAATAGTAAACAAAATCGATTACAGATTTTGAAATAAACCCTATTGTACCAACAAAGTGTTCGATTTGCGTAACACAGAGTATAATGGAACGATACTAGTGGCGCTGAGGATGATGATGGTTGTGATAAGATTATGAGAGAAGAAGGGAGATAAACTGCAGATTCAAGTTCCACTTGTTTCCATGAGTTGTCTTACTGACTGAACTTTGAAATGCAAGTGCTGGGTGTTTGTTTAAACCAGCACATTTATTTAAAAAATAAAAAAATTAAAACAAAAAAAACCACCACCACTCCACCACCCCACCCCAAACCTGAAATAGCTTAGGAGTAACGAGCGTTATTCTGATAACGAGATCTTGCTGGTCATACATGATTGATTATGGAACATTAAGATCGGATCAATAGTTTGAATGATTACCACCATCATATTATCGGTAGAAACAATTATAATTGCCACTGCTGGAATTGATTTAATATGTAAAGCCACTTTTAAATAATTGATTGCATACCTATTATAAATTCTGCATTTCCTTTGTGGTTCTTCGCTGACAAAATGGATATGAATGTCTGAAACGTTGCTTTACCATCTGAGGCAAATCATGGCAGACAAGACTGTACTCAGAGTGTGTGTGTGTGTGTGTGTGTGTGTGTGTGTGTGTGTGTGTGTGTGTGTGTGTGTGTGTGTATGTGTGTGTGTGTGTGTGTGCGTGTGTCGGGGGGTGGGATATATAATTGGTGAATTCTTTTTTTTTCATCACCCTTTTTGGATTATATATGATTTATTCGTTGTTGCTTCTTATTGCTATTGATGATTTTACGATGAACTAAATAAGAAAGCAATTAGAACGAATTCAAGAAGGAAAAGTATGTATGCGTGTATGTGTATGTATGTGTGCATGTGTGTGTATGCGTGTATGTGTGTGTATGCGTGCATGTGTGTGTATGCGTGTGAGTGCGTATGTGTGTAAGTATGCATAATATATAATAAGACATACTCTGATTGGATTTATTAAATTTTGAATTCAGTCAATGCAAAAGAAAATAAGGGAGAGAACTTCAAAACGAAGTGTTCATTTCGTATTATGTGAAATTACCTCCCTTGCATTACCAACTTTGTTTTCAAGATTTAATAGGCCTATTTCTTTCATGTATTTTCTTCTTCTTCTTCTTCTTTTGGGGGTACTTCTAAAGCGCTTTGTTTAAAATTATTTAGAAAAAGTCCTACTCATTTTCTTATGCCTGGACCATAAATGCAGTCTGTGAATTATTATTTTATTTTACTGACTTTGCCAAACACACGTATCTACATTTCCGAGCGAGCGTTCGGAAATACATACAAGCGAGAGTGGTGTCAGTTACATCTTCAGAGATATAGGCAAAGGCCAACAGACACTTTAGAAAAGCATTCCCACCTCGACACCCAGCCACCCCCCAAATAATCCAGCCATTTAGAGAGTAAGACAATGCTACATTACTGCTACACCATCCATACGGACAAGTATAAAGCTTTCTCCATCTGCTACAGTGCTACACCATCCATGTAGACAAGCAAACAAAAAGACTTCTCCAACTGCTACACAGAAATTCAGTCACCCATTTTTTTTTTTTTATACCACATGCCCTCACTTCAGTCGAAAAAGAGAATCACTAAAATAAACAAAGAACACACAATAGTTCCCTTTTACAAAGTACACATTGTTCTACCCAACAAAACAATTCGAGAATAACACACACAACGCTCTCACAATACTTCTAACAGGAAACATCAACAACCCACATAGAAGGCGCGGTTAAAGATGTTAAAACTGCTAGAGTGACTGTAAACTGTAAAGACTGATTCACCACCCCACCCCCGCCACTCCTCCTCCCCGTAACCAGCGAAGGGAGCCGAGTCCCACACTGACACATTAGAGGACAGAGAAGTGGAAAGCATGACACTGTCATATAATGGGGACTCCTCCCACATATCTTTAATATAAGTTTTCATTCATTCTCTCTAATATTTGTTTGAAATGTAAATGTTGTATAAAGTTTATTTCGTAAGTGAGAGTCCAGGATAGACAGGGGTGGAGGGGAAGATAAGCTGAGAGTGTGAGTGAGTGGTAGCCGCAGGTAGGACTATTGCTATTATTTATGAGAACACTAGCTCCCTGGCATCAAAGCAGTAGAGTGGTCGGCTTAAACTTTAGATCTCGATGCAACTTTTAGGCTGATGTAACTGTGAACTTGTTTGGGGGTGACTGACGTGTGTTGGCAAAATGTGGGCCGGAAGATGGAGAAAGTCATATTAATTAGATCTAGGTGTAATTTTAAATTTGATTCAGTCAAAGAGGGAGTCTAGATAGGGATGGGCGTGGTCTTTAGTCTGAGAAAACTATGTGCAAGATTCTAATTCTTTACCGTTTACAGAAGACTTTTCGGGTGAGCATTGTTTGAGTCCCTATTGGGTTGTAAAAGGAAGAAAGAAGACCCTTGGCTATATAAGGTAAAAACATCCCTGTGTTGTGTGAATGGTTAGGTATTATGAGGAATGCTATTCTATTTTAAATATGTCTAGCTTTTCTTACAGAGGCTAAATTAAGTACATATTTCTGTATTAATTTGCAGTATATTTAGGGTTTGCAAGTATGTTTATATGTTTCAGGGTTTCTATCTTTCTTCTTCTGTATGTTATGTGTCGTTGGGTGCCTGCTGCTGAACAGCTCAATATGGTGTATCATGTTGTGTGCTGGCAATCTTTCCATCTTCCTGTGACGTATCATATTGTGTGCTGGCCATCTTTCCATCTTCTTGTGATGTATCTCATGAGAGTCGCCAATCTAATTAAAAAAAAAAAAACTGGTACTCTTAAATGTTTTATATCATTAACTAATAAAATGTGGGTATAATTCTTAACTAGAATGTCACCCTAGTTTACACCACGACAGACACTTCCCCATGAAATCTCCTGTTGGAGAAACAAATGTCACTGTAATCACATCCACTAGTTTATGAAGCTATTTTTATATTATTTGCAATGATAAGTTTTTAAAACAAAATAAGCAAAGAAATATGTTTGGATATATTGTTTAATCAGACTACTATGGCATGTGTTTAATATCAATTTGAAATAATGCAGACATTGAAATCCTGTGGCGTGGTACAAATAAATTTTAATGATAATAAATAATAAAATAACAAGTTAATGAAATGTAAACATAAAGATATCAATACACACATTAAAATAAAATAATAACTTAACAACAGTATCAAATTAAAATATTAATTAAGTTTATGCACAGCTTTAAAGTCATAAAAAAATATTTCAGTTTATGTGTATAAATGTGTACAACAATTAAGAAATATATACGAAAGTATATTCATTTAAGTTATTTCGGGGAAAATAGATTGGTTTCAGTTTTAAAAGGATATGTGTTATTTCGGGAAATATCGATTGATTTCAATCTTAAAAGTATCAATAGATGAAAATTTAAGTATCTCTCAAATAATATATTCGTTTGAATTGAGAGAATGTGAGTTTTAAAGTTGAAAAAAATATATATAAGATTAATATGCAAAACCAACATCAGTAGTGTGATGCCAAAAAAGAATTAACCATCCACAACTAATTACAAAAGGGACGAGAATCATAATTTATTTTATTAATGATCCTCCAGCAGACACCACTCGTCTCTCTCACACGGCGGATATACGGCGCTGTAAATGTTTCTCTCTTCCACAACATTAAACAACATTTACGGTCTCACAACGTTTCTGTGGGCGGAAAACGTTTTACTAAAGGAGAAAACAAATATGTCTTTAATCTATATTTAGCGAGCCTCCATCAACCCACTTTCTTCTTCAACATAAAGTTATCAATATGCATAATGTTAATACATTTAACATAAATTTATTAAATCAACAATCAAATATACATTTGACAAATACAATGAAACAGATTACTTGACATCTGTATCTCCATGAACCCAAATTAAGACAGTTTTATGTTTACACAGTCCTTATCCAGAAAATACAATTCACCAATATGTCATACAAATCACAGGCTAGTCTTATCAGAGAGACAGAAATGGAGTTATTAGAGATAAGCGATAATAGTTTTACATAACCTTGTTTAACTGCTCTAACCTTAGTCCATCTGCACGCTGTTGCAACAAAGACAAGTTATTGTCAGCAGTTATTATGTCAGTTCCATGTGCCTCACTCTCACATTGAGAAAACTGTGTTCTGCTTCTTAAAGTTTACTGGGTGCTTCTTTTCACCATGTCAACTCCTTCCAAGAGAAAAATAAATATAGCGATGTCCAGCAGCTTCTCTACACTAGAAATTGTTCAGGTAGTCAGCAATTCTTGTTGCCACACAACAGTAGAGTGTGGTGTGTTCTTACACGTATGTGCCACTTTCTGCCTTTACTAGAGTCAGTCAAAGTGGTTTACAAACAGTAAACCAGGAGGTTCAAATCAAACATTGAAACAGAATAGGTTACTTGTTCTGCAAAGTACAATCAGAGAACAAGTGCTAAGCTTCCAATTTATTGGTTTAAAGACCATTCTATCTTACATTCCATCTCAACTTATAGTTTCCTGCAATGGTATTTATTAGCCCAATACATACACACTGCATACTAAGTACAGCACATCAGAACAATTGATTAGTACATAATAATCGAGCAGCTTAGTTCAAATATTTGTAGAAATAATAGTCTACTCACATAATTAATCTTACTAAAACGTAAGTATAAGATATCAATAGCAAAAGTACACGAAATATTTCTAAGTACATTCTCTCTCAATCAGTCAGCTAACTCACCATCAAGCTAACGGCCGTCTTTCAAAACTGGACTTCTTGCCACTCCAAATTCAACGTGATTAGATAGAAGATTTCTCTACAGCAAGTAATCAATTTATTCTCAGCCCGTTGGCTGGTAGCGATCTCGTAAATCATAACCTTTAGATAATATATAACTAGTCATTGGTTTGATTGACATCAGCAATTTCTTTGATATACATTATATTATTATATGACTGATATACATTATATTATTGTGACCCAGTTAACAACACTTTAAATTATAGTATTGAATTATCTGTCTATCTATCTATCTATCTATCTATCTATCTATCTATCTATCTATCTATCTGTCTGTCTGCATATGCATATCAGTGTTGTAGGTAAATGTTCTGGAGAAATCTGAATTAAATAAGTATCATATAAAATAAAATATGTTATATGCTGCTGTTATGTTTAATCACAGTGTTGCTGAATATCTTTGAGGCAAACATAACTAATTATGTTGATAAAGTGTTAAATTATCCACTGTAGATTTACAATTACTGGACAAAGTACTATACATTTATGGTTGACTTCGACTTCGAAGAAGTTAGGAATTTTATTTATCGACAGAACAAATACACGCACGCATTCACATAGACACATACAGACTTAAACGCGTTGTTTATATGATACTATATATATATATATATAAATATATTGTCATTTTATTTTATTAAATGTATTGTCAATTTATTTTCCTCAATTAAGATTATTATTAAAACATGCGAAAAGCACACATAAAA
This sequence comes from Sinotaia quadrata, assembly GCA_028829895.1. Taxonomy (NCBI): domain Eukaryota; kingdom Metazoa; phylum Mollusca; class Gastropoda; order Architaenioglossa; family Viviparidae; genus Sinotaia; species Sinotaia quadrata. Next base: position 41,084,538 of record CM054177.1, on the reverse strand, counting down.
TCAGTATTTTATTAAAACCTTTCTTGGAGAAACAAATATCGATTAAATTATAAGCAAGCACACACAAACAGTTAATGAAAGAACTTTTTTTAAAAAGGTGGATGTTTATCAAACTGCACATTCTGTTTGCTTATAAAGCATGACGCCGCAACTTAAGCAGTCAAGTGTAAAAATCTATTTCCTGTTTTCTTTCCACCTGAGGGATACTTTCACAGCTCAGTGACTGCTCACCGATGTGCTAATGATGTCTCTGAAGCGTGATAAAAGATGCTAAGCAAATAACAGTCGTCATAGAAACACAGCGAGAAAGTTTGGAGAGACACATTGTACATCATGAAATCGATTTCTCAAAATAAAGCCCTTTGTTCCTTCAGCTATTTATAAAAGATAATAGATTAAACGAACAATTAATAAATGCCAAAAAAACACTATTGCCACGAAACAAATGTGTGAATACAGCAGGATGTATAAAAAATGTTAGTGTTTAAAAGAATTATTGCCTAATCATTTTGTTTGTAGTTTGATTAGCCATGCACCCATCTGCCGATATCGTATTAGTTTTAAAATTTCTCTTCATTTTGCCATTGCCCCTCGAAACCTGCTGACACTCAGTGACACCTCCTTCTTTCTTGAACGTTAATGCTGCTGTTGGGTTGAAGCAGATTAGAGCATTCAGCTTGCAATCATGATATTGAAGCAGGATTTCAATATTGCAGACTTAGTGTTCAGTCTAATGTGAAGAGAATTTCCGCTTGAATATGTGTGTTTAGAAAACTGCTTTATTAAATGTGAAGCTAACTAGACTTCACTGAATGACATTTTAGCGAACAGTGAGTCTGTAAATTGGATTTCTTTGACGCTAGTCATGTTGATTCAGCAAAATGTTTGGAAAGTTATGCAAGTCTTTCAAGAAACCCAGTCTTGGAATTCTCTCTCGTCTTTTTATGCATGTCTGTTAAAACGTCACTCTTTTACATGCTGCCTGTTTGCTTGTAGGTCTTACTGTCTCGCCATCAAATAGTTTGATTGTCTGATTTCTATCTCTTGTCATCTCTTAATCTCTCCAGAGATTGGTTTATTACTTTTTTACCTAGTTTGCATTCAATAATTATTAAAATATTAAAACATGATATGAAACAATACAATATATATAGTATATAAAGCTAAAAGGAGCACTCACATGAAGTTTTAAAAAAAAGATTGCAGATTGAGAGGAAGATGACAAAAGGCTAAAGAGTGAATGTGATCTTACATGAGAGGTAGCACTGGCCCAGTAGGAAGGTGATGATAAAAGAAACAGTGAGCTTGGCTTAAACCAACTAAAGATACAAAAAGATAGTTAAAGATAAGAGAGAGATGATTAAGGTTCAGGAAGCAAACATATTTACTTCATACTACAGTGATTGTTTTGTGTCTGAGTTGAAGTAAACACGCAAGCTGAGAATATGCTAGAAAGTGAACATGTGATGCAAATTAATTCCAACATGTGCATAGTATTATTTATCCAATGATTATGATTTATGAGAATGAGACCAGCCAATGGGCTGAGATCTAAACGTTTACTGCTGTCGAGAAATTTATTGTCTAATCACTTGAAAAATGTGGCAAAGAAGTCCAGTCTTGAAATGTGGCCTTTAGCATAATGGTGAGTATACTGACTGGTTGAGAGAGAATGGACTTAGGAATATTTCATGCATTTATGCTATCAGTATGTTATACTTGAGTTTTATGTAGAGATGCACTACATGCTTAGATTATTATTTCTACAAATGTTTGAACTATGATGCTAATTTGTAGTGCACCAACACTTGACATTCCTTCTAGTGAACCTTCTCATTAAACTATAACACTTTATTCATAAGGATGTGTGCATGTATCAGGCTAATAAATAATGTTGCAGGAAATTGTAAGTTGTGACTGGAATGTAAAGAAAATGGAGTTATAATGCAATAAAGAAAAGAACTTAGCATTGATCCCTGATTATATTTTTCAGGGTAAAGCAACCTTTCTCTTGTTTATGATGTGAACCCGTGAACCTCTTCATATACTGATTATAAACCACTATGACCTTGGCTTACACAGGGAGCCTCTACTGCATTGCATAAGTGTAAGAATACCATTGTCTTTCTCTCTCTCTCTCTCTCTCTCTCTCTCTCTCTCTCTCTCTCTGCCTTTCTACCATTGTATTTATCTCTCACACTTTCTACCTGTCCACCATTTTCTTTCTTTCACTCTTTCTGCCTGTCTACCATTGTCTTTTTCTCTCACTTTCTGCCTGTCTACCATTGTCTTTCTCTCTTGTCTTATCTTTCTGCCTGTCTCTCATGCTTTTTCTTGACTCAATCTATTGCGTATCTAGGTTTTATATCTCTTTCTACCCCTTTCTCTTCACTTCTATTTTTGTCTTTGTATCCTGCTTCTCTCCTTCAACACTCTTCCTATCTCTCTCTCATATCTTGATTTGTTCTATCTTTTCATTTATTCTTTCTATCAATAAACATTTCACAGCTTACTGCTCTCTCTCGAAACGGTGCTCTCGTGTCTATGTGTTTGGAAGCGAACTGGGAATCCCATTTAAATTTTCGATACTTAGAAAATTGCAGCCAGAACAATTTTTAAACTCTTGTCATACTGGCGTTCAGATAGGAATTGGCGCAAAGATTTCTGGTTTCTGGGTGGAACAAATTAGTGTGGGAATCGAGACATTTCAATAGGAAGATTGTTGTGAGACCATCTTTACAACTTTAAATTGGTTGCAATCGGACACTGACCTTCGTTTTGCTATTCTCGTGGGGTGTCTCTGCGTCTGCTGGCATTTCTGCAAAGACTAAGCCACAGTTTCACACACACAAACGCACACACACAGACGCACGCACCACACACACACACACCGCACTCACAGTATTTCATATGTAGCTAGCTAGCTAGATAATGGTTGTATGTAAGGGTTGGTACTGTGCTTATAACATATTTAGTAATTTACTTGAATAATACATTGATTACATAGTTGTTTTATTAATTACTTTAATAACTAGCTAAACGTGGTGCAACTTTACTTACCACTTACTCTTTCCTTTCCTCCCTCCTCAAAGTTTGAGTAAGAAGAGAGAAATAGAAAGAGAATTAGACAGGAGAGAGAGAGAGAGAGAGAGAGAGAGAGAGAGAGAGAGAGAGAGAGAGAGAGAGAGAGAGAGAGCAACAACATTAGACATAATATCAGTGATAAATCATTATCAATTAGCTGATTGTAAAAGTGTTTTTTTGTTTTTGTTATTTTTAAAAGAAAATTAATAACGTCATTCATGATTTCAAACTCTTTTGCTACTGTAAGCCCACAAGAGTGACGGATTTTGTTGTTGGTTTTCTTTTTCATTTCTCTTCTCAATATTAGTTCATGACACATCTCCTTCATGGCCGTTAAGCCTCAAGAGTGACGTCCCCTCTCGCAGTAGCAGTTCGTCCTTCATTACTGTAAGCCCTCGAGAGTGACACCCCTTCCCGGCTTGCTCAAATATGTGGAATGAAAAGATCTCACGCATGAATGCTCAGAGTGACTTGGGAACAACAATTGCTGTTAAATGTTCTAAGCAGTGTCACAAAAATTCAGTCTGGGGAGGATGACATTCTATAAGCGACTGGCAGCAACAAATGCTCTAGGAGTCTAGGTACTGATGTGGTATATTGGAAGAAAGAAATTCCAAAGATTTTTTTCTTCTTCACGATAACGTCTTCACCCTACATGAATTGCATGAACTTTTCATCTTCCTCATGTTCTCAGTTATTGGTGGATTCTGTGGGGACTTCATCTTCCCACTGTATTCTGAAGAGGGTGGCTGCCGTTCCATGTTGTTTTTTTGAGCTGGTGAATGTTTGTTTCGGCTGTAGCGGATTTTCTTTTCCTGTCGTTGATGTAGTGGTTGCTGCTGTGGTGGTGGTGTTGTCTGAATACCTACTGTCTGTTGTTGAGACATGGAGTGGTTGAGATGGAAGCCTTAGCTTGTTGCGTCCGTCATGACTGGCTGGTGGGGCGTGCCTTAGTCCGGTAATCCGTGAACTAGTTCTCTCCTCTGTGTTATTGATGTTGTTGTTGTCTCGTCTGGTGTTTGATCGATAGGGTGGGAGGGGTCTTACAGAGCCCAGGCTAGTAACACACCAAGTCTTTACCTAGAGTGTTCATGTGCCCAGGATGTTCAAACCCTGTCCTCTTTACTGGCATTGTTGTCGTTGTTGTTGTTGGCGCTGGTGGCCAGTAGAGGCGATCCAACAGCAGTTGTATCATTTCGGCAATGGGGTGGTTGTAGTATCCCCATACTATAGCTCTCTATGTCGTCGCCATTGTTGTTGTTGTTAGCGGTGGTTGCTTTGTTGTTGTTGCTGTTGTGGTGGTCGCAGTTGTTACTGTTCTTGCTGTTGTTGTCTTCTTGTGTGTGGTGGTGGGCGTCGTCTTTTGGCTTTGGTTTTTTTGTTGTGCTACTTGTCCTCTGTGGTTGTCTTCTCTGGCTGTTGTAGGTGCTGTTGGTGCTGTTGTAGTTCTTGGATGTGAGTCTGGCAGTGGTGAGATTGGTGGGGCCACTTGCACTCTGTTCATTTCAGTGATGGCGGCCTCCATCTCTGCTCCGTTTTCATCCTCCTCTGAGTTGTCTGTTGTGATTTGTGCTTTTATTTCCCTCTGTGTTGTTGGATGGCATCTGTACTTTTCTACTTCCTGTTTTGTTGATTATGGTCTTTCGATGTCTGTATGTTGTTGTTTTTCTTATTTGGTGGCAGCGTCCAAATGATGTTGGTGTTGGTTTCTTTGTCTTCTTTTTCTAGGTGGTTGTCGTATTCAAAGAAGTGTTCTCGTAGTTCCTCTACTATTATTAGTAGACAGTCAATAATCCCTGTTGTATTTGTTGGATTATTATTTTGAAATATCAGCCATACCATCCTTTCAAATTGTTGATCCAGTTTGGTAGAATGGGTCCCTAGTTGGAAATGTAAAGGTGTTAATGTTTTCCAACTGAGCTCCTCTGTCTCTGCCATCATAATTGGATGATCTCTTTTAACTTGAAACCGTCTCCAATGACGGTATCTCCTTCTTCGTCATATAAATATCCAAGTCCTGGCTCATCTGACGGGAATGAGGGTGTAGGAGTTGAAGTTGGGATTTCTGGCTCAGATAAGGGCTTGAATGAAGAGGCTGATTTCCGTGTGCGCTTCTTCCCCATTCTTCTTTTCTCCGGGAGCCCGACGAAAACGTGTGGTGACTGCTCAAGAGCTGGCTGTGGAATGCCTGGGTGTTTTTTTTATTTTGAAATTCCAAAGTCATTTGAGCAGGCCTTAAATATTTGTCGCAAGTAATTGTAAAAAGGCTTGACTGAGTTTATATAAACTCATGCATCAACTAACTGGAACCATCATTTACACCCACGTCCTTCATCCACAACTGTGGCCTAGATTTCCGATCGGGATTTATCCTACTTCATATAGATACCGCCTGCGTCCCCCTCCCAGTAACTGTCGTCAATCGCAACTACACTTGCGACTACAATTTAACAGTCTAGGTCGGAAATCTTCCCTTCCGCCGGACTCAGGTTCGCCAAAGAGAGTGAAAAAATTAAATGACTATTAACACCTCTGTGTCAGTTAGGTAAGAGTGACATCCGAGCGTCACATAAGTAATTTACCCCCCCCCAAAAAAAATAAATAAATAAATAAATAAATAAATAAAATCATACATACTGGAAATACATTTTTTTATTTCTAAAATTTTTTTTTTTACATAATACAATTGAAATAATCATCAAGACAATGATATCAGTTAGAATATATATATAATATAAGATTTCAAAAGTGTCATAATTTCTTTCAGATTACCACAGTAATAATTAATAATTATTTAAAACAATTAAAATAATAAAAACAACAGAAAGTAAGGTTTTTTAAATTCATTTATTATGTATAATACTTATTGATGAAATAAAACATTTTATCATAGAATTAACCACATAATAATTAACAAAAGCGTTTGTTTTATTTACGGATAGGAAATGCAAATAATATCTAACTCACTTTCATTATTCCCACTTCCATTATACACTGATTGTCTAACGTGCCAAGATATACAAAGATATATTAGTAATTTATTCCAATTTGGTGCGCAGATTTTTTATAAGATGAAAACATTCATTTTCTTTCATCATAACACCAATACTTATTATCAGATGTTTCAACATTTATATTATAATGAATGTATTAACTGCTGTAATGCTACTTGATTAAAATTATTCCTCAACACCTTATTGGTTCCTGTGAAAAATAAAAGCCTCGTCAGAAATATGACGTTTACAATCATACTGAACACGGTATACCTGAGATGTATAAAATGTATCATATCTAAACCAGTCAGCACTTATATTTTCTAAACAAAACATACTAAAATACTTTTGCTTTTGATTACTGTTCTTGTTAATTTAATTTTCAATGTGTTTATATGTAGAATTTTTGTCTTGCATCAACTAAGGCAAGAGAAGCATAACACTGAACACTTCACTGTAAAATCATTTACTAACCGTTCAAGAAAATTTTACAATTTTATTTTTTTATTTTAACTCTGTGTGTGTGTTTGTGTGTGTGTGAGTATGTGTGTGTGTATATGTGTCTGTGTTTGTGTGTGTGTGTGTGTGTGTGTATGTGTATGTGTGTCTGTGTCTGTGTGTGTGTGTTGTTTCTTCTCTTACCGGGCATAGATATACTGCCTTCAAACAATTCATCACATGTTCATATCAATTTTGGGTCTCAGATCTGTGTGCCAATACTAATTTAATTTGCGAAGAATACCTTCAGGTGTGCTTAATGGATTTCAGTGTCCCTAGATATAATGTACTAAACAAAGGACTTGCTTAGCTTACACTATGTTTTGTTATTATTCTTGTAAATATAGTTCTAGTACATATTACATGGTGAGATGTTTAATTAAAATACTGTAACAGCTCTTGTTATAGCGCGTGTGTGCGCAGTAAAATTTTTAATGATTAAAATGTATATTTTCTTGTAAGTATTTATAGATATTTATTTCTAGCAAATCTTAAAACTATACATGTTAAGTGTGTCCTATAAATTTACAGAGATATTCGCAATAAAATGTTTTTTAAAAAAAGAACCCACCTTTATAATCAGAGCTGATCCATTTAACAACCTCATATAATATGTGAAGAAACAATAAACTTTACATTTATAAACATATATATATATACACTTAAATCAGTAATAAGGAAATTCAATCTTTTGATTTTGTTCAATTGTGCTTAAAATGTTTGTTCAAATTGAATTAATATATTAAACAACATTTTAATTTGCTGCTGATCTTTGTACTTAATTTAGAGTAAATGTTGCATCATCTAAATAGTTTGCATGTTTATGTAAAGCCTTTAACTATTTTTCAGTCTGCGGTGAGTGTGTCCTTGAGTATGCTACTGAACTGTAAAGTGCTGGCAAGGGTTTCAAACGTTCAACCCTTTAGCTGAAGTTTATGCAGGGGTCGATGAGCAATAACGATCCGAAAATTGCTTCTCGTTGTACGTGTGGAGTTTTACAAATGGTACCGCCACTTAGTTTCTCACCCTCTAGTTTGCCAGTCAGGCATAGAGGTCCACGTGCTAATAGTCTCACAGGACATGCACCGTAAAACTGACAATTAGTTCTTCTCCATTTGAAAGACAAAGTAAACATCTTCACAACCCTCCTCGTGCTTTGGTCTTGCCATACACATTCACTACACCCCGATTTTTGTCGGTTCCAATGAAAGCCGATACATCTGTACTTTGTTGGTCATATTTCCCGACGAGATGGTATTCGCTTTATTCCGACTGAACGGGTTTTGGGAGTTTAACAAAGCTACCTCCTCGATGTTAAGGTAGACAGACTTTGCGAATAAAAACTTCAAAGTGAATAATGGAAAAGTCTGAAAATATTCTCTATTATTGTCCAGAGGGAAAGATCATTTGTGCAGACGCAACTTAGCACAGACGACATGTAATGACGCGTAGCAGGCTGGTTGCGTTGACGATTGAATCATAAGCGGAAGGACAACAATGAAATAATTCGGCGCATGAGACTTTGATCTACCTAATTAGAGTTCGGACTTCCCCTTTGATGTGGAAGTGTGCGGAACTGGATTTATTCATTGGACCAAATAGCGTGAACATCGGAATGCTGAGTGGGAAGAGGGATGGACACAAGAGTGAAGGAGAAAGATGGAGACAGAAAGAGAGATGGACACAAGAGTGAAGGAGAAAGATGGAGACAGAAAGAGAGATGGACACAAGAGTGAAGGAGAAAGATGGAGACAAAAATAGAGATGGACACAAGAGTGAAAGAGAGATTGATACAAGAGTGAAGGAGAAAGATGGAGAAAGAAAGAAAAAGGGAAAGTGATATGAGAAGTTGAATGGAAGATGATGAGAGGAAAAAGTGGATGAAAAAGAGATACAAAAGGTGACAGAAAATGTGAAAAAATAAGAGCAAAAGACGAAATGAAAATAGACCAAAGCAAGTATGTTTATGTGTGAGTGTGTGTACGTGTAAGTGTGTGTGTGAGTGTGTTGTGTGTGTCCCATAGTATAGTGCACTACATTACTTTGAGACATTTGTGTGGTAGTCCGGAAATTTCAGTCTCATCAAAAGAATGCTCATTACGCGCAGGCAGTAGTGCAACTTCCACATCACAGAGTTCTGCGACAACGCATCACTGAAACCAAGGAGCCAACGAGCAGTCAAGACCGCGAATTCTACACGAAACAAACCGCAAAGAAAACAACAAATGACTTGCTTGTTTGCTTTTGCAGTAGATATATATGCGGTTCCGCCGTATTTACTCGAATTCTACAACAGAATATTTATTGGTGGAATGCATTCCTCCGCAAGTTAGTTATTGTGTGGGGCATTCACTCGCCTAATAATGCTCCGTGTCTGATTTATTGTACTTGAGGGAAATGGCGATAATACTGCAAAAATCTGGGGCGCTTTCACCCGATAGGAAATGAAACAAAATCATAAACAAACAGAAACGCGCGTGCTTGAAACGCAGACAGTTTGATCTGTTTTACATATAGTATATTTCTCAAACGGCGATTGGAAAGATACTAGATGATTATTTCGTCTTTCTTTTTGACCTACATTCCTCTTGCTTTCTATACGGAAATCCTAGTTACACTTCCAATGTTGAGAGATTGTGCTCCTGCATGTTGAACCGAGCGTTAGTAAGCGTGACTACTGCATAACCGCACGCTGTTTCGCATGACAAAAACAAACGAGTGCAGAAGGAACCTTTCTCTCTTCTATTCTCCCCCCTCTCCCCCAACATACACCCCCTTCATCCCTCGATCCACGACGTCATAGTTTAATTAAGTCGATGATCTTTATCCGCTTGAAGAGATTAAATAAAAGCACTATATACTCAGCTTCACACAGACTGTCCTTGATGCACGGCGTGACAGATGTCACGTATTTGATTCGTTTGCAAAGAAACAAAGCAAAAATGATAAAAAGTGCATTCGGTGAGTCTTAGCGAAGCAAACATGACACTCGGACAGTGCTTATGCAATTGTTAAGGTTTTTATCATTGTCTTCGTGGAAGTAATTATGTAGATGGTAGGTGGGTCATGAAAGGACACGCGTGTGGTACTGTGTTAAATTAATGTGATACGAGTGTTTGCTTGTGATGAAAGGACATTTGTGCTGTTCCATGTGAAATTAAAATGATATGGTTGGTTGTATGTGAAAGGGCACTGGTGTGATTACGTGAAGTTCTAGGACAGGTGAGAGTATGTGATAAAAGAAGATAATTATTTCGTTCCAAGTGAAATTAATGTCCCTTAAGTGGGTCTATGAGATACAAAAGAATACTAAATTCACTCAGAGTACTAAATGGAGTGCGTTTATGGTACTGAACAGTACTTAAGCATAAAGGAATTAACTATATTAACATAAAAGTTAAACACAGGCACTACAAATAACCATTTAACTAGGTGGTATTAGCTTATAACTATTTATCTATCTATCTATCTATCTCTCTATCTATGCGTGATGAACAGGATTAATAGACTAATATATCTCCTAAATCAAAAATCATGTTGGACAATGCCACATGTCAGATTTAGTTTTATTAGTGTTATCGAGAAGTATTAGATCAGCATCATTAATATGTAGATGTGAGTACCAATATCTGTTCAAGGTCATTGTTGATGTTTTTGTCAGGGTGATTGTTTTTTTTCAACTGACAGGTTCATTGTCAGACTGAGATCTCTTGTCAAATCCATTATCTTTATTGTCAGTGTCATTATTGGGACCCTCTAAGAATCTTAATCATAGTCTGTATCTTAGTCAGGGTCAAAGATATTTCTGTATTGCGAATGCATGAAGCAATGTTGGAAGCAAAATTATAGTACTCCGAAAAGACACTAGATTTTCCTTATTTGTTTTCTTAATTCCAAATAACGGATCATTTAAGAGACAATTCATATCGTGATGATTGCAAGCAATATTGATTAACTCACAGAGATATATACTTTAACGTTGACTATTGATACATTTACAGAAGTATGAAGCTTCACTTGCTCAAAAGCATGATTAAAATAAATATCATTAAAACCATGGCTACCAGCGCAACTCGGCAATTAGATAAAATAATCAAGTAATTTAATTGTGTTTACTTATTTTCGCCCCCCCCCCCCAACCTCAATTTTAATAACAGCGAATAAAACACTTGATTAGACTCTAGTCAACATTTCCAAATCGATTCCTCAGTTTACTAAATACTTTTTATCAGGATATATAATTATCCTTTTGAAGTTGATTGAAAAAGAAAATACGCAAACACTTCCAACATGTAACCCAAACATCATTTAGATTCTAGATTCCCAGACACAATTCACTCTCGAACATAGTTATCAGGCCTCGCAGAGATAATTTTATTAAGGAGGGATAAAGGGGTATT
>CM054177.1:40996063-41068563 GCA_028829895.1 Sinotaia quadrata | reverse complement strand
AATAGGATCTATAAAAATTAAAATAAAATTAATAATTGTCACTTTTATTACTACTGCTGCTACTACTGCTACAAATTTAATGATGATATTATCACACTTATTATTATAAATAGTATTATTAAGGTTACTGTTGTTGTTGCTCTTGTTGTTTTGATATTGTTCTTCTTGGAAAAATATAGAAATAAAATAAAATTTGACTCTTTCTAGAACTGAGTGCATATATAATTTTTAGCTGTACAGCTTGACTTCCCTACTGTCGTCCCTCTTCGTAGTATAGTAACTTTTTGAAAGATTTCACCTTGCTTACGTCATTTTCCTTCACCATAAACACCTACACTATTTGACGTCATTGATTCAAATTCTGATTAGTAACTCAGCTGTTCTAGACCGCACACTTCATCTGCTTATAGGCTCCATGGACAGCAGTTTTGTGTTTTTATTTAACACATTTCAAAGTCTACCCATGATCGCTGAGGTCATCAATATTCGATAACTTGCCAAACATACTAAGAGCACCCAGACTGATACTGATTAATTTCACGTGAAAGTGTAGCGCATATATTTCGCTGACAATGAGCAGAGAGGTCACATTTTAAAAAAATAATAAAAGCCAAAAACATTTCTTCTTGATAGTGACAGCATAACAGTTTACAGTTTTCCTGGCGAAGCCAATCCCCTTAATGCAGCAAAACCACACCATGTCTTTCACCTCTGAGAACCCTGTCCGTTACGTCCTGTATTGTGCTGTTGCTCACAGAACCCTATCATTTACGACCTGTATTGTGCTGTTGCTCACAAAACCCTGTCCGTTACGTCCTGTATTAAGCTGTTGCTCGCAGAACCATGTCCTTTACGTCCTTTCTTGTTCTGTTGCTCACAGAATAACAGGATGCACTATGCTAAGCTGTTGCTGATTCACCGCTTCCTCTCCCTGATTTCACTACGCTGCTCTGATACCATTTCAGGGAGATGGAAAGTTTGAAGTGCCTTTGTTTCTAAAGACCCCACTAGTACGAAATTCAAAATCCATTTGCCCAAGTCATGAAGGATGTTAAAGAAAGAAAACTAATACGAAACAAAGAAGGTTGCATCTTAATAAAAGGAACTATCCAGAAAAAATTTGGGAGACAACCTCCAGAAATCCATAGAGTGAATATCGGTCAGAAAATGTCAAAGTTCCATCCTAAAGACATCAGTCTCTTGCTAGTCTGTAGTAATGTAGATTTTTTCAAATTTCCATTCACTTCTTTGGACAATTCTTACATTGATATTTCTCTTGCTTTGACTACGCAAGCGAATGTTCCTGCTTTCGTATTTATTCTGGGATTAAACGGACTTTTGTATCTGGAAGAATTTCGGACTGGTTTAAGTCACTCATTTCACAACGCCATGAAGAAAAAAATGACGTACTTTCATGAACTTCGCCCCACTTCACCTCATCTTCTCCCGCCATACCTCGAAAGTTGTACCAGCACTTAGTACATATAATTTTATGTGTCACGTAATCACAAAGTTACATGTCAGCACAGAGATAAAGGCAGCCAGAAGAGTCATTATAAAGGCGTCACCTAGCAGGAAGGTGGAGGTAACTGCGCGGTTTTCTCCACGAGACGGCAGCCTCGTAGTTTGTGAAGACCCGGATCCTGAAAGGATAGAAAGAAAAGCAGCAGTGACTAACATGATGAAAAAGAAACATAATATCTTGCAAATACTGTAGCCGATATTCGTTTCTTTTATAAAAGTAACCTACTCATGGTGCCAGAGATAAAACTAACAATTTCGTAACGTTTTTAATTACGTTGATATTACGAGCATCAGGCCAAATATGAGATTTGTTATTATATTCGGACGTAACTCTACCCTTTGTCTGTAATGGAACATCCGACATAATATTATCTTGCAAATAATCGAATTTGGCACGAATCAAAATAAATGATTTCAAAGAGAATCAAACCACGAGAATTTTAAAGTAGTACCCAATGTCACAATAACTGGGAAAACAGGGTTCAATTTACATCTGTTGTGTTGCCTTAAGAAAGGTTCATAAATGCTGCTTGAGTGCGCTATCTTTAACTCACATTCTTTCTGTGTTTTTATTATTACATAGTATGCAATTTACACTTTCTGTGTTCACATGTTCACAGGAGTTAATCAGCATATTGAGAAACATAAGAAACTTGTAAATGAACTAATTTCCGGAGTAAAAGTCACAAACATACAAATAATGTATCAATGAAATTGTTTCTGTAGTGATTCAGAATTCAATGTGGTTTTCTTTATTTTTATTTATATTCCATCCATAAAAAACCTGAAAATGTTAACTTTTACTCTGACCCCTCTGAGCAGTTATATTTGCTGGGGGTTTTTTTAATTGCGGCAAGAAAAGGACCAAGTTAAATAATATTGAAGTAAATCAAGAAATTTTTTACATAACGCCACTTAGTAAAACGAGGCTAGACTAAACGGCAAATACTCTATACGTACATCCCATTTAGATTTAGAACTGGTTATGTGGTTATTCAGCTTTTAAGCTGATGTAATTGTGGATTTGTTTATAGATAGGTGACGTGTTTGAAAGAATGTGGGTGTGGAAGATGTGAGAAAGTCATTTAGGTCTAGGTCTATTGGTAAATTATATTGATTAAAAGAGTTAGTGAAGGTAGAGAAGGGCATGCTTTCTAGCCTGAGAAAACTAGGATGTAGACCCTAAGACCTCACTATTTGCAAAGGAACTGTTTGGGTGATGCATTATACATTGTATCGAGCCCGTCCTGCTATGTAAGGGTTGTAAAAGAACCAAAAGACGGACCTTGCCTAGAAAAGATATAAGCGTGTATGTAATGTATGAATGGTTAAGATTTTATTAGAAATTGTTATATTATAATAGTATATCTAACTCCTGTTTCTGTTGCAGAGACATAGGCCTACTAAAATATTTATTAATATAGTAATTGGCAGTGTATTTAGCATCCACAATTACGTTAGTTTCAAGGATATTATTTTCATCTTCAAATTTGGTTCCTATGCTGAATCTGTTCATATCAAATGTAGTGTTGAGTGCCTGTTTGTTTTGCTACAAAAACTGATAGGTTAAGTCTTTCATACTGACTGACAGCAGTGTGAAATGAACTTGTTAAAGTTAAAGCTTTCATATTAACTAACAGCAGTGTGAAATGAACTTGTTAAAGTTAAGTCTTTCATACTGACTGACAGCAGTGTGAAATGAACTTGTTAAAGTTAAGTCTTTCATATTGACTGACAGCAGTGTGAAATGAACTTGTTAAAGTTAAGTCTTTCATATTGACTGACAGCAGTGTGAAATGAACTTGTTAAAGTTAAAACTTTCATATTAACTAACAGCAGTGTGAAATGAACTTGTTAAAGTTAAGTCTTTCATATTGACTGACAGCAGTGTGAAATGAACTTGTTCAAGGAAACCTAATGACGTAGAACTTTGATGATGGTGTTGATGATGATAGCCGAATTAAAAATGAATTTTGTTTTAAAATGTTAACTTGATCCAAATTAATGTTTTGTTAATTGATGTAAATTGTAGTGATAGCCTAATTATAACGTCATGGTCGCTATTTGTCTCCATTTCTTGTATATCTATTTCTCAGTCTGTTACTGGGTTGGGGGTGTGTGTGTGAGTCAAATTGATCGGCATCGCACCTTCATTATCAGTGTTGCTGACATACATACATATACGTCTGCATAAGACAGAGGGGGAAATTGTAATTAAAAGACCTACAAGTATGCATGTCTACATAAGACAGAGGGAAAATTGTAATTAAAAGACATACTACATACGTATACGTCTATATAAGACAGAGGGGGGAAATGTAATTAAAAGACATACATCCATATATGTCTACATAAGACAGAGGGGGGAAATGTAATTAAAAGACATACATCCATATATGTCTACATAAGACAGAGGGGGGAAATGTAATTAAAAGACATACATCCATATATGTCTACATAAGACAGAGGGGGGAAATGTAATTAAAAGACATACATCCATATATGTCTACATAAGACAGAGGGGGGAAATGTAATTAAAAGACATACATCCATATATGTCTACATAAGACAGAGGGGGGAAATGTAATTAAAAGACATACATCCATATATGTCTACATAAGACAGAGGGGGGAAATGTAATTAAAAGACATACATCCATATATGTCTACATAAGACAGAGGGGGGAAATGTAATTAAAAGACATACATCCATATACGTCTACATAAGACAGAGGGAGAAAGAATAATTAAAAGACACGGAGAGAAAAATAATATAAGTCCGGAAGTGACTTACTTTTTGTAATGAAATAAATCATCATTTTTTTTTTATACATTGAAACATGAGTTTGAAGGCGCGTGTATTCATTTGTATATATGCGTGTGCGTGTGAGCTTAATCGTTTATTTCGGCATTTTTCTTAAATATAATACCTCTGTTGACATCTCAGTACACATAATACATCTGTTGACATCTCAGTACACATAATACATCTGTTGACATCCCAGTACATATAATACGTCTGTTGACATCCCAGAACATAATTTCACACGAAAACATCTATCGTGTTTGGATCAAGCTTATACAAATGATTTCTATGACCTGTTTAACGATCGGTTGTTTCAGCAGTGTGTAAATGGTTGTTTATTTTTTCTCCAAATCTCATTCTATTACTTTCCAACTTTCATCAGAACTTCGTTACGTTATGGTTGTCATAAAAACTAAGCAAGGTACTTATTTTATATCCTTTCAAGCCCTGACAGATGTTTCCTCGTGTCTAAGTGTTGTGATTCTGTTCAATCTGTATGTATATATAAATATATGTATATGTTTGTGGGTCTACAGGAATACATATGCCTTATGATTAGATCAGGACGTTTTTTTTGCAAGAAATACATTATATTATTGAACACAAATAATAGTTAGTATGCATTATCACTGTGTAGAACAGTATAAAAGGTTTCTTTTTGGTTCAGCATAACAAGGTGTAGTTAAGTAGAACTGTGTAAGATGTTTCTTTTGGTAGAGCATGACGAGACGTAGATGAATAGAATAATATAAATTGCTTCCGTCGGGTTAAACTAAAAATGCACACTTACTTAGAACAGTTTTAAATGTTTCCTACATTCAATAGTCATGTGACGCATGTAAAGAGAACAGTGTAAATTGTTTGAACTAGTGTACAGTAAAATGAAAGAAAACTTTCGGTCTTTGCAAACGAACTGTACAATTAATTCCTTACCTCGTTTGACATTTGATGAATCCGCTGAAAATAAATAAAAGAAACAATTTATTTATGTTTAATACAAAATTTAAAATGAATAAATTAAATATACCTATTAGAATATATACAAATAAATAATATAAACTATTTATTGCTTATAATATCTACAAGCAAACACGTACAAATTTCTATATATCTGTTTAACTATCTATCTATCTATCTGTCTAACCATCCATCCATCTATTATTAATGTATGTCTGTCATCTCTCCCTGAACATACACAAACACATACACAGACATTCACAAACATAGTCGCGCGCGCACACACACACACACACACACACACACACACACACACACACACACACACACACACACACACACTCAAATATTTAATATAATGTAATTACTACCTTATGTATCAGAGACCTCGTTAGAGGTCACAGACATTCCCCAATAAACCCATTTCGTGTTTTTTATTACATTTCCAATTGTTGGTTTGTGAAATGTTTCTAGCAAGCCGACTTTGGCCTAATGGACACTCATGTAGAGATGTTGAGGAATGTCTTGACATTTAACAAAAAGATACGAATTTGTTCGAAAAGATACGATTGATTATGAGACCTGCGTTTGAAATGTGTATAATTGCTAACTTTAATCTGTAACATTCCCTGGGAATGTTTGCAGCGTCTTCAATGGCCGTGAACATCAAGTTTGCGCAATTGCTTTTGTTTACTGAGGGTCATTATATGGTGTTTTGTTTACTGAGGGCCATAATATAGTGTTTTGTTTACTTAGGGCCACAATATAGTGTTTTGTTTACATAATATGGTGTTTTGATGAGGGCCATAATACAGTGTTAAAGAGCTGAAGAGCTACTGCTTAACTTGTTAATGAATGAGTGCTTTTCTGAGGTTCAGTATATCACTGGGCTTAATGAAGACCATGACGTATTGAGTTTACTATGCTCATAAATTATTTTGGGGTTTTGTTTGGTTGGTTGGTTGGTTTTGTTTGTTTGGTTGGTTGGTTTTGTTTGTTTGGTTGGTTTTGTTTGTTTGGTTGGTTGGTTGGTTTTGTTTGTTTGGTTGGTTGGTTTTGTTTTGATCGACAATACAAGAGTTTAACAATGCATTTCTTCCAGAATTGAAAAAAAAATCATATGGAGAATGCCTTTAGACTATACATTAAATTGTTACATTTGACACTAGGAATGCACCATATCATCTTTTCTTGTTCGATAAATGACACCTTATATGCACTTTACATTTATCAAATGTTGTAATGAAATGTCATCTGTAAAATGCTATCCGATGATCACAAAAACAAAACACCCAAAATATGACTAGTACCATTGGTTACACAAACGTATGACTAGTACCATTGTAACCACAAATACGTGTGAAGGAATTTTACGAAATAAGTGGAATTTAACAAGTTTGTGGTGCGTGCGTGCGTGCGTGCGTGCATGTGTGCGCGCGCGCGCGCGCAGACATAACGAATGAGTATATGCAACTTTTTCATGAAAACATATATGAAAATGTGCATAATGTTTGGTTTAGTTCAGTGTATGTGTGTAGATCTGTGTATGCAATATACACAAATAATCCAGTGTTTTTAAATGCAGGAATTGTGAATGTATTTATGTCTCTCTATAGAACATACGTACACATCCTGTCATTATGCTCTAATGGTAAATTTTCGCAACAAACATTTACAAACGCATATCCACTCCACATATATTTATATACATACATGCAAGTTTTAAAAAAGAATGCATTTTGCACATGAATGTGTAACTACGTGTGTTCTGCGTGTGTATGAAACTGTGATTTAAATACACACACACACACACACACACACACACACACGTGTGTGTGTGAGTGTGTCTGTGTCTGTTTCACATTCACACATGCATATACAAAATATGGAAATTCATCTTGTGCAATGCATCGCACGCATATATGTAAAAATGTAAATAAACGCACGCTACCTCTCAAAATGAGGTGAATAAACAAACAGACGCACTAAATAAGTCATGACTGAGATGGAGGACGAGAGGAGACCAACGAAAATCTTGTGATCTAAAAATTCATCTTCGTGAATCAAATAACGATCACTTACGCGCAATTCGCAAGTGGGCTGGCGATGAACGTAGTTTAAGGAGGTCAAAATGTCAATTATTCTAAGTAACGAGAACATTTGATTTATTTCAGATTCATTTATAATACTCTTTCATCCATTTTCATACGCGCACACACACACACACACACACACACACACACACACACACACACACACACACACACGCACACATACACACACACACACACACACACACACACACACACACACACAGCGCGCAAACATCCGAAAAACAGACAAATATATTTTCCTGGCTGGTATTAATGATGATATTTGTAAAAGATAAAATACAAATGGTTCTTTGACTGGGTCAACGTTTGCAATTCTGTCGTTAAAAAAGAAGGCTCTGCTTTGTGTTTTTCAATCTGGTTTATTTTTGCGTAATATTAATAATATTTGTTTGTAAATCGTCCTAGTCTGGTATTGCTTAATACATTTACTACAATGCATGTTTGTGAAAATTCTTGTATTATAAAACTTAAGTGCAGACACACCGAGCAGCATTCATAGCGTACTAAGCAGCGCGTGCACTAACTGAACTTAAAGCACTGAATTTTACTACTGATTTTCTTAAAACTTTTTGAAAATCGTTTAATATATAAGATATTTTGAAAGTGGAAAAGAAGGTGAAATACGAAAGCGTGACACCCACTCAAAATCAGTTTCCGATGCTTATAAAAAAAAAGTGCTAATATCCCCCGCACACACACACACACACACACACACACACACACACACACACACACCGCTGAGATGCTCTATATCACTTTCAATGACAAAGAACAAAATGGTATTGGGGGAGGAGGAGTTCGACATTAACTATACTGTGGCGTCTTTGCACGTCTACATCTTCAAAGCAAGGAGTTCCCCATCCACACACACAGACACACACACACGGACACAGACAGACACACACACACACACACACACACACGCCGTCTGTCTTAGTTCGTGTGTGAATTTCATTTCCCTTTCTGCAAGCTAAATTGTTTTAACCGTCAACGTACAGGGACCGTAGACGTTTCAAACGCAACGAATGCCTCATGCTCATGAAAAAATCATTTATTCGTGCTACTAAGAATTATTGCTCTCTTTTGTGAAAGAACATTAAATATTTCGTTCTTTTCAACCTATTTTGCAGAATATGTTTGAGCATTTCGTTATTATGTGTCATGTTTGTCTGTAACTATGTACTCAATCGTTTGTCACCGAAGTTCTCTGAGGACTGTCGTGGTCACGAGATCTTTTTTTTAATATACCGAGACTTCACTGTAGTGAGTGAATATTTAATATGAGTATTTTAAAAAAATATATATTTTTTCTTCCATCCTTTCTCATCTCTCGCATTTGTCTTATTCATGTCGTTAACATCGCTGGCGGTATCGATTGTGCGTCATCAAATTCGCTTTTCCAAGTTGGATTAATAACGTGAAACCGATAAGTAGCGAGTTCTGTCTTTTCCAAGTTGGATTAATAACGTGAAACCGATAAGTAGCGAGTTCTGTCTTTTCCAAGTTGGATTAATAACGTGAAACCGATAAGTAGCGAGTTCTGTCTTTTCCAAGTTGGATTAATAACGTGAAACCGATAAGTAGCGAGTTCTGTCTTTCAAACAATATATTTCTATCTCCCGTCTCTCTTCTTGTTTTTACTTTGTCTCTCTTTGTCTTTTTTATCTCTCTCATATTTTCATTTCCTGTTTCCTGCTTCCGTTCACTTTGGGTGTTTTATCTCCCCCCCAAAAAAAAACTTCCTCC
This sequence comes from Sinotaia quadrata, assembly GCA_028829895.1. Taxonomy (NCBI): domain Eukaryota; kingdom Metazoa; phylum Mollusca; class Gastropoda; order Architaenioglossa; family Viviparidae; genus Sinotaia; species Sinotaia quadrata. The sequence continues at coordinate 41,059,417 of CM054177.1, read as the reverse complement.
CTCTCTATCCTCAAATACATCACACATAATACGATCATCATACTTCACAATACTGATTTTTATCCGCATTTTACATACAACATTAGCAAGCGTCCATGGGAATGAGAGACTGAAAGAAGAGAAAAGAAGGAGAAAACAATGTTGAACATTTCATGAAAGAAAATCTATAAGAAGAGGACGGAAGTTAAAGTGTGAATGTCATTTCAAAGAAGAAGAACACGAGTTAATCGATGTTGAACGTGTACCAGTATGTTTCTCCTGCAGGGTGTGAAGAATTTACTTTAAAAGAAATAGAAGGAAATTTTCTCAAGATGCGGAAAATAAAAGCCTAAGAGATGGATCCGAGGTTCCCTGAAAATGAGTTTAAATTTGAAGGAAAACAAAGAGATTTCTAAAGAACCATTTCATTAAAAAAACAATATTTTAAACAGATATCCAATAAAGTTTCTTCAAGGGGAAGAAAACGCCAAAATACAGCACCAGTGATGTCAAATGAAGTCCTTTTGCAGCGAGGAATACTCGAGAGCAGAATAAGACATACATATAGCCCCTCACAGCAGGGAACATTTTGAGAGCAGAATAAGACATACATATAGCCCCTCACAGCAGGGAACATTTTGAGAGCAGAGTAAGACATACATATAGCCCCTCACAGCAGGGAACATTTTGAGAGCAGAGTAAGACATACATATAGCCCCTCACATCAGGGAACATTTTGAGAGCAGAGTAAGACATACATAGAGCCCCTCACATCAGGGAACATTTTGAGAGTAGCATTATCATTTGGGGACGTTTTCATGTTGGGACCGCACGTCAAGGAACGTTCCGAGGACAGCAAAAGACATAATAAATACGGTCCCACAAAGGTAGGATTCATTCGAGAGAAAACAAGGAAAGATGGATATAATTTCCTTGATGGAAAGAAAGTTAATAAAAGGAAGAAAGGATCCGTTGAACCTGTTCTGATGATAATATCAATGGAGAGGAATGGCGGATAAGTTTACTTTACAATGAGAACTTTATCGAGGTCACATAATCACACCACACACAAACACACATACACACACACATACACACACAACTAAGAGGAAGTTGTTTGGATGAACAAAGGGTAAAAATAAACTGCTCCATTTTCTCCACTAGAAAGAAAGAAAGAAAGAAAGAAAGAAGACGGACAAAACAGAGACATCCAGAATAGAAATTGAAAGAATAAAAAGAGACCTAGAAACAGTGAGATAGAGACTGCTAAAGGGAACTTTAGCAAAGAGAAAGAAAGATGAAAGTTTTCGCACGACACTAGGGTCAAACAGAGAAAAGACGCAGTGGCCGTCTGAAATGATACACACTTCCCTCCGCTAAAGGATGCCGGAAAGTGATGGATATATCTGAAAAATAATTGTCCAGGGTCTTACGAAAAGATTGTTCCAAACTAACCTTGCGCTATTTGTCTTCACTCCCTTACTCCGGTAAACGCTTCTCTCCCCTTACTACTTCCATCTCTGTCCCTACATCCTTGGACGATATTTTTCTTGATAACCTCATGTGCAAGAACATTAAAAAGAAGTATAAAGGGTTTAGTTTTTGATTGAGACAGATCACCCAGCGCAATTGTACAGACAGCTAGACCATCGCAATCTCGACAGAGATGGGTCTGATCAGAAAAAATCCATCGGCTCGAGCCGACGCGCATGCGCACTTAAATTTAATTGAATTGGCGTCTGCGTAACACGCATGTTCTCGCTTTCAAATGAATTGTTATTAGTCTCGCAGAAGAAAGTACACGATTATATTTTTTTGTATGGATTGATTTTTAGTTTTTTAAGTAGACTGTTAAAGGGACTACTTGTAACGTGTAATTCTTCTTTGCTTGCTCTCCGTTAAAGTCCTTATCACTACCATCAGTAAATCTGTAGTTAAGTACATACTAATTTAAGGTAAACATTAGTGCGCATTTAGATGAGAAAGTAATTCAACGTTCTAAATGAAACAGTGAAGTAAAAAGAAATGCAGGAGCACATTATGCCGGATGCACCATTCGTATTAATGGTATGTCATTAATTACATTTGTAGCCAGGTAAAATCGAGAACATCGCATAATGGGGAAGTGGTCTACAGATGTGACAACATAGTAGCATGCAAGCTTACAAACATCGAGATTTTTATTCTGGGAAAGATTTGATTTCTAATGATCGTGTATCAAGTTACATCATTCATACGCACTGTTAGGCGTAAACTATCACAAGCTTTCTTGAGATATGTTAATCAATGTAGAACAAAGAAAACAATGGCTAAAGCTATATTTATCATACAATCATAGGACGGGTAACAAGAAATTGATAACTACGTTTACCTAAAGTGATAAATACGTTTAACCATAGGGGTAACAAGAACTTGATTAATACGTTTAACCTCAATGATAAATACGTTTAACCTTAGGGGTAACAAGAACTTGATAAATACGTTTAACCTTAGGATAACATGAAAGAGATAAATACGTTTGTTTTTTAGGGGGAACAAGAACTTGGTAGATACGTTTGACCTTATTAAAATCCAAACGATCAAGTGAAAGTATGAATGTGTTCAGCAGTGTAAGCATCATCACAGGTTTAGCTCCAAATTGTAAGATAAAACTTATGAAATGGACATTTCAATTAAATATGATTTCCCAGTGCTATGTAAACACATACACATATGTATAATTGTGTTGTCTGTGTGTGCACGCCCATACACAAATATACTGGGTAGCTCGGTTTGAGGTGGGATACATGTCTCCTCAGACATTGGTTTCACTTCCTCAGACACTGGACATTGGAAGTTTTCTTGATCGAACCTCACTCACGTTTGAGTTCTAGAATATTTTTTGACCAGCCTTGGACAACGGACTTTTTTATGTGATCGAAACTCTCACGTTTAAGCTCTGGAATTGTTTTATTGATTGAACCTCATTCACCTTGAGCTTTGGAATATTTTTAGCTTGATCGAACCTTACATTTGAGCTCTGGAAATTTTAGCTTGATCGCACCTCACTAACGTTTCAACTCTTGACATTTTAGCTTGATCGCACCTCACTCACGTTTCAACTCTGGAAATTTTAGATTAGCGGTCATGATTTGGGGGAGTTTGGAGAATTAGCGCAAATAAACATCCATTATATTTACACGCTTGTACATGGATATAAACATGCATATTACAAATGGAACCAGTTAGCAAGTATGAGCATTTGTGTACACACACACACACACACACACACACACACATGAATTATTATGCTTTATGCATAGGAGATGTGTACAATGACAACATAAAACCAAAGGTATTTTAATATACGTTAATTGTGAAAGACACTCAAAGCGCGTACCATGACGACCGCCCAGTGAGTTAGTAAAGTGAGGATCGATTAAAACTGTCCCTGTAACAATGGCACGTACGAACTGAATGCCTTGTGCAAATCAAACTGCAGCTCTATGAGAGAGAAAGAGAGAGAGAGGGAGAGGGAGATATAGAGAGTGTGTGTATGTGTATGGTGTGTGTGTGTGTGTGTGTGTGTGTGTGTGTGTGTGTGTGTGTGTGCAATTGTGTGTGCATGCACACATTCTATAACGTCCAACACAACCGTTCATTATACATTCAATTTAAGCAAATAAGCACACTATTATGCATTCAGTGCCAACAATACAAATTTTCATAATGTAAACATAACAACCGTCTATTATAAAGTCTGTGCAAGCAATACAACTGTCTGTAATGCAGTCTGTCAGCAATATAATCATCCATTATACAGTCCATTATGCACTCATTTCCAGCAATGTTGTTGTCCATTATGCATTCTGCGGTATATATGTCCTTAATGTATTCTGCAATGTATCTGTCCTTAATGTATTCTGCATTGTACATGTTCTTGATGTATTCGTAATGTATCTGTCCTTAATGTATTCGCAATGTATCTGTCCTTAATGATTTCTGCAATGTATCTGTCCTTAATGTATTCTACATTGTACATGTTCAATGTATCTGTCCTTAATATATATGTCCCTAATGTATTTTGCAATGTGTCTGTCCTTAATGTAATCTGCAATGTATCTGTCCTTAATATGTATGTCCCTAATGTATTCTGCATTGTGTCTGTCCTTAATGTATTCTGCAATGTATCTGTCCTTAATGTATTCTGCATTGTACATGTTCTTGATGTATTCTGCAATGTATCTGTCCTTAATGTATTCTGCATTGTACATGTTCTTGATGTATTCTGCAATGTATCTGTCCTTAATGTATATGTCCCTAATGTATTCTGCAATGTATCTGTCCTTAATGTATTCTGCATTGTATCTGTCCTTAATGTATATGTCCCTAATGTATTCTGCATTGTATCTGTCCTTAATGTATTCTGCATTGTATCTGTTCTTGATGTATTCTGCAATGTACATGTCTTAATGTATTATATAATGTATCTGTCCTTAAGGTATTCTGCAATGTATCTGTCCTTAATGTATTGTGTAATGTATCTGTCCTTAAAATATTCTGCAATGTATCTGTCCTTAATTAATTGTCTGAATGTTATATAGCAGTCCGTTAAACTTTCGGCAATGAAACCGATATGTTTGTACTGTGCTGTAAATGATTTGAGGTTTTGTTCACACGACGGTAACGCGACAGCCGTAATGCAAATGAACATATGTGAACATGACCGCTGCCTACTGGGCCATATGTCTGTGTGCGAGTGTCTCATACCGAATAAGAATTCGTGTTAAGTGCCTCTCTCTCGCTCTGTCCGACTCCCCGAAACTGATAAATGAATTTGTATTCTGCTGTTAAATAAAGAATCCTCATTAGTGTTCACTAGTGTAAAAGTAAAGATATTACGATCTGGCATATGCATTAAAGAAGAAGAAATGAATTATGTGGAATCATTACTGTTACCAGTTACTGACTGCTTGCCCTGGTCTTGAAAACAATGTTTGTGGTAACAAGGGTCCCTTGAGAGACACACACTAATGTCAAATTCCTTGATATTCTAAGATAAATAAAAGGTTTTTTCTTGGAGAATATTTACGTCGTTAGGGGAAAGACTGTTACTAAATGTTGCAGCAACAGATGTGAAAGATCTGAGAAACCAGTCTCTTACAACACACAACTAATTCGCAAAAGACATCGACGGTTTTATCGGGACTTCACTCCATACATTTCTGCTATTTATTTCTACCTCAATAACCCTCAATAACGTTCGTATTGTTTCTGTCTTTATTCCTGCTATTTATTTCTACCTCAATAACCTACGTTTTGTTTCTGTCTTTATTCCTGCTATTTATTTCTACCTCAATAACCTACGTTTTGTTTCTGCATTTATTCCTGCTATTTATTTCTACCTCAATAACCTTCGTTTTGTTTCTGTCTTTATTTCTGCTATTTATTTCTACCTCAATAACCCTCAATAACCTACGTATTGTTTCTGTCTTTATTTCTGCTATTTATTTCTACCTCAACCCTCAATAACCTTCGTTTTGTTTCTGTCTTTATTCCTGCTATTTATTTCTACCTCAATAACCCTCAATAACCTTCGTTTTGTTTCTGTCTTTATTCCTGCTATTTATTTCTACCTCAATAACCCTCAATAACCTTCGTTTTGTTTCTGTCTTTATTCCTGCTATTTATTTCTACCTCAATAACCTACTTTTGTTTCTGTCTTTATTCCTGCTATTTATTTCTACCTCAATAACCTACGTTTTGTTTCTGTCTTTATTTCTGCTATTTATTTCTACCTCAATAACCTTCGTATTGTTTCTGTTTTTTATATTTCCTGTAATCCATTTGGACCTCCATAACCCACGTATTGTTTCTGTCGATTTCCTGTATATTGGACAATAAACCATGTATTGTTTCTGTCTTAATATCTGCATGCTATCCATTTCGACTTCAATAACCTACGTATTGTTTCTGTCTTAATTTCTCCCTAAACCTTTTTGGATGAGGAATAGGCCATTTTAGGGAGATTGTTCAATACTTTCAATGCCGTCAAAGCGCGAGAAATGGGTTGATGCTATATGATATGGATCATATTGTGTGTAAGATCCTCGCAGAGCAATGCTGAATCACACAATGACAGGTTGATGCCCTCAACTTTTCTTTTTTCTTCTTCTTTAATCTCTGATAATAAGTCGCTACTTTCCACTGTGTTATCTTGCTAATTGTGTATGTGTTTGTAGATTAAGCTCAGGATTCATGCGGAATTCTGCCGTGCTCGGTTAACCCTCCCCCTCCTAATCAAAGGTTCCGAATAGCCGAGTTCTAAATTTATGCATCACAGGGCTCCGTGCATGTGTGCAATTGTCATGTTGATAGCTGCGCTACGCAAACAAATGCCTGCTGAATGCAAAATAAGTGTCTGATATTTGGACACGGTTTGACAAATATTCAAATTTGTTATCTGTCCTTGATAAGCCATCGCCGTTCACTCAAACTCCGAAAGGATGAATATTTATAAAGAGCACATTAATGATTCGAAATATAAACTTCATGGGGAGACAATGTGCTGTGGACTTCTCATGCGATCGCGAGAACTAAGTAGGAAATAAAGAGAATACTGTTAACCATATTAAAATAAATACTGGAATTTCAAGATGCGTGCCACACCATCAAATCCAAGCAGGTTTAGTTAAAATTGATAAGCAGAAGACCGTCTAACAGCAGGTTATCCGGAAACTTAAAACCACTATTTCTAATTTAACTTCATACTATTTATATTACGTGACTGTTCATTCGGCCAATTCTCATATCTTGGGAAAACTTAGGTAATTAGTTGACCTCCTTTCACTGCACACTATTTCCCCGGACACTATCCGGACGAGCGTTGGTGTGAAACTAAAAATAGGTATCCATGATTCAATGGAGTGCTGGGGGAATTTGTCAGGGCAGTTTCTTCTAAAATGAATGATTAATAATTCAGGTTATTGTTGGTCTGCGGCGGCGCTCATTCTTCCAAGCGAATCACATGCTGAAAAAGTAATGAGAAACGTGAAAGACCTACGTCATCAAGTTAAATGATTTGTTTCGGTGATGTTTCACATCTAAAGTCGGTAACAGCTTGTCGTCGATTAGTCATCGCCAGTTAAGGGTTGGCGCTAGCTCCTTGCTTATTATCAAAGCCTGTCAAAAGAAGGACGAGATGGGGGGGGGGGAGGGTGAGCGGCGTGTTAGATACTTTCACGCTGAATATAGGTGTACCCAGACATAAAACTAGAAATGTAAGTGTAAAATATGGGTATAGACATGTTAGCGGCGTCACTAATAATCACTCTTTTTCTCAAACACTAAAGAGTCAAACTTTCATCTAACTCCTAAGTCCAAACTATTTTACCCCGTTTTGATTCTTGTCTCCGCTATTCAACCCGCTTTTTATTTACACGGGTTATTTTTCTCTCTAAGAAGCGTTGCAGGCTTTAAAAGACCAGACTATTTGAAACAGTAATCCCTCAGACGTGAGCGAAATCTTCTAAGGGTGCTGGTTTAGTTGACACTCCAAAAGTATTTTGCTTTTGACGACATGCGAAATGGGAGACAACACAAGATCCTGTCCAGCTTGCCATCATTCCTGCCCATTAATTAAACACAGATTGGCGTTGTCTCTACAACCTGCATCATCATTGGTTTCTTTTTTAAATTCATTATATGCCTGGCAGTTCCCTAGAAAATACCGTTATCGTAAGTGCACGGATCCTCGTTAAATAAGGGAGACTATTCTAATTTCTAAATATACATTGACTTATTGGCTTTCTAAATAAGGGTGACTATTCTAATTTCTAAATATACATTGACTTATTGGCTTTCTAAATAAGGGTGACTATTCTAATTTCTAAATATACATTGACTTATTGGCTTTCTAAATAAGGGTGACTATTCTAATTTCTAAATATACATTGACTTATTGGCTTTCTAAATAAGGGTGACTATTCTAATTTCTAAATATACATTGACTTATTGGCTTTCTAAATAAGGGTGACTATTCTTATTTCTAAATATACATTGATTTATTGGCTTTCTAAATAAGGGTGACTATTCTTATTTCTAAATATACATTGACCTTTTGGCTATCTTTTACCCAAACAAAACTGCATTTGTGTCAGAGTGCATTTTGCGAGACATTTACGTGATCATGTATTTGTCAAAGCATTGCAAAGGTTTCTGAATAGATTGTATTGCTTTATTTATTTAAATCTTAACGTGTGTATTACATTTCGAAAAGGGTCTATTTAAATGGATACATTTACATATGTTTAATGAATGGGTAATCACCTTAATTGCATCTAGTGAGTTAGGTTTTCATCGCTTTGGAAGCAAAACAAACAATCACACAAACAAACACATAAACGCAAAAACAATCGTACACAAACGCACCAAAATGAATCCAAACATACGAACAAACACCCAAACAAATGAACACACAAAATATTACTGTTCAATTCGGGCAAGATGAGATAGCAGACTATGTCTGTGTTAAAAAAGAATATTTCTCATCATTAGGACGTGAGTGAAGTACGCTCATCATTAGGACGTGAGTGAAGTACGCTCATCATTAGGACGTGAGTGAGGTACACTCATCACTAGGACGTGATTGAAGTAAGCTCGTCATTAGGACGTGAGTGAAATACTGTACCACATTATATGATGCTATGTGGCGTGCATGAATGATGTTTGTACCGTCAGATTCAAAGAACTTCTTTGCAGGTAATACGTGCCTAAAGGTACAGCAGTAACATTTCCATTGTAGCATTGTGAAGTTCATCGTTGCCAATCAAAGATAACTTTGGCAATCGATGTAGGCGACTTTTAGGACTTCAGTTCCAATGGCGCTACAAGGCATAAAAGAGTTCCGGCAAATGTTCGTTAAGTTCAGCCAAGTACTGCATGCAGGTGTCTTAGGTAACAATCTGGATCATCGTGTACAACGAACTAAGTTTAGATACGCCAGACAAATCGTTCACGGTGATTAATTTATGTTATTTCGTTTTCTATATTACTAAATCTCGGGATTGTTAATGTGACTAGAGTAGGCTGTTATAAATTTTAAAACGTTGTCCTACTCATGTAAAATATCGTTAAATTGGAGTTGATGGACTTTTATGCTCCGTAGAGGGCTGGAGGGGTGGTTCGTCTTATCTTTTCATTACGAATTCATGACCTCAACAACAAGTGACAAGTGTAGGGAAATAGCATGGTCGTGCATGTTTGTAGTAAGAATTATGCTATATAAGTGTACGAATACAAATAATGCTAAAATGTTAAGTAAGCAGTAATTATGCATGTACGAATGCGAGCGTATATTTGTAACTCAAAGAAATAATGATTTTTACCAGCGGTTCTTTATATGTATATATATATATGTATATGTGTGTGTGTGTGTGTGTGTGTATGTGTGTGTGTGCGTGCGTGCGTGTGCGTGCGTGCGTGCGTGCGTGTGCGTGCGTGCGTGCGTGTGCGTGCGTATGTGTGTGAATTTGTTTAAAACTAATATATTATAAAGTTATAAAGTGTACTGCATTTTACCTAATTACGTATGTCACGTTATGTGTGTGTTGAAATAAATGAATTGTCTGTAATAAAGCAGGTGATCACACCGACAGGCACTCAGATTTGAAATTCTGCGTATACACACATATGTGAGTTCACGGTAGGTAGGCGTATACCCGGCATAAATGTGCGTATAGCCAGTGTATGTATGCGTATACCCGACATAAATGTGCGTATAGCTAGTCTATGTATGCGATGGTAAATGTCAGCGTGAAATACGTTTATAATGAATATCACAAGTGAATTTTAGGTACGACTCCAAAATTTGTGTCGCCTATAGGACTCAGCATGCAGTTTACTTAAAACGCGTTCCGACGAATGCTCAATGAAGATTGGTTACATCATGACACTGACTAGAACGCGTGTTCTTTAAATCCAAAGTCTCGCGAGATGAACAGGAAATCGATATAATCAGCTCCTCAACGCACCCATAGCCGATATGAAGTGCACGGCAGACAAAAAAAAAATAATTGAAATAAAACAAGGCCACAGGCAACGACGGAATCGAATGTTTAGAATAGAGTTAAACGCACATCCGCTTCTTTTTTCTGACCACTCCTTGCAGACCATTCGCCACAGAAGTTGTTTAAGACTGCCCGAAGCTATCAATGCTCCGGACGCAAGGCTATTGCCCGCACCTTGTAACAGACGCGCTCACAGAAGTCAAGGAGAGGAGGGGGGCTGTCAGAGCCTTTGATTCTATTGTTCTGGTGTTGGAGGTTTCGCTTCTCTATCAGTGTGTTTGTCAGTCTGCAATACTTGGCTGTTTTTCTTCTTGTTTTTTTTTTCCGGTACGGTTCTCGAGTCAGAGTGTGCGTGTGTATGTTTGGTTTTTTTTTTTATTCTGTATTTCGGGTGAACAACATGCAGACTCAACATCTAATATTTCCTTACCTCACGCAGTGAGCACTGATTGTGAGTTTCATCCTTCACTCTCATATTCGGCAGAGTTCCTATTAAAAGTCACTTAAACAGTTGCGTTTGTGTTTAAAGGAGACATTTTCAGAAACAGAATTTAGAAAAGTTTGGAAATTAAGAAAAGAACATCTTTAATGCATTTATGCTTTCCACTTGATTTGCTTAGAAAGGGTTAAATGAGTGACACATTTCACTGCTAACAGGGTCGTATCATGGCTCATCTCGTAAGATATCAACCCTCTCTCCCTCTGTTTCTCATGCACACATACATATGTGACCACACATTTGTCCATCCATCCATTCATCCATCCATCCATCCATCCATCGTCTATCTATCTAACAATGAGAATTTATTGATCTATGTATATAATGTATACCTATATTATATACTGTATGTTCGCATTTACATTTGGGAACTCAGTAGCAGAAAGATTGGGGTAATTCCTTTTGCAATTTCCCTTTCATTCTGCTGCTCAAGAATTCTGCGTGTAGTGGTCGTGCTGTAATCGCGTGATTTATTATCATTTATATCGGGCAGCAGTGAGAGTATGTGTGTATACGTAAATTTGCATATATAAGTATGTATCAGTATGCATAAATATTATTATGTGTGTGCGCGCACAAGTGTGTTTGTTTGTGTGTGTGTGTGTGCGTGTGTGTATGTGTGTGTGCGTGCGTGTGTGTGTGTGTGTGTGTGTGTGTGTGTGTGTGTGTGTGTGTGTGTGTGTTTGTGTATGAAGTTACATTTGGAAAACCCTGCGTTATTTCATTTTAAAAATACATATTTAATTAGAGCCTATGAGCTATTTTCTTGTACCATGAATTAGAATTTCCTGCACATTTTCAACATCACACTATTGTATTAAAATGAAAATCGTGTAGAACAAAGAACTTGTTTTTCCCCTAACGGCGATTTAAAATATCACTTTCATAGTATCTAGTCCTGCGTGCTCTAGGAGTCTTGGAGCTCATTGCTTAGAGCTCTCTTTTATCCCATGTATGATTTAATGATTTGTAATTTATGTTTTCATGAGTGACAGCCAGCAAAGCGTGTCTGTGTACTTACTACAATCTCTTTACCGTGACAGTTAAAGAACAGTATATGAAATCTGAGCTGACAGAAATATTTAGAACTGGTCTATATTTGTGTCGTTAGAGGAAAACACGGAGCTGTCTTCCAGTACAGGTCTTGTGGTCACGCGTTTATCTAAGGGAGCAACTTAAAAGGGTGTGTTGTTTCGTTGCTAGTTTGTCTTTTCTAGTTGTCAGGGAGAGTTGTTTTATCATTCCTTGTTTTGTATATACATATATCTTCACCGAACGGAAATTAAGTAATGGATAACTTTACATATACAAATCAGCATTAAACGACTACACGGAATTGATACCACATCTACCATGTACATATTAAAGAACTGACGACTACATCTACTATCAACCTCTAGAAGAACCGACCGCTACGTCTACCGTCAGCCTACAAAGAATTGACTACTGCATCTACCATCAACCTATAAAGAATTGACCACTACGTCTATACTCTCAATTCTGGAGACTGAAGGGTGAGTTTGGCAACCAGTCTGCCATCAGCATAGGTGTAACGTTAAAATTAACAACCTTTAAATCCCCATGCTGAGACAGAGTCTTTAAACAAATGCTGGAATGTAACACGCTATGTGACAAACATGGTTTCATGATCTTCGGGTATCTTTCTAGTGACTGAGACGTGGCTTGTCTTCAAGTATCTTTCTATGTGACTGAGACATGGCTTAATTGTCTTCAAGGATCTTTCTATGTGATAGATATGGCTTCATGGTCAACGGGCATCTGAAATGTGTGACAGTTATGTGACAGGCTTGGTGTCTTGCTCTAAAGGCATTTGCACTAAGTGACAGACGTGGTGTCATGGTCTAAGTGTATGTTTCAATGTGACAGACGTAGTTTCATGGTGTACGGGTATCTTTCTATGTGACATACATGTTTTTTTTTATGGTGTAATGTTATCTTTCTATGTGACTGAGACGTGGTTTCATGGTCTATGAGTATCTTTTTATTTGACAGACGTGGTTTCATGGCCTTCGGGTATCTGCACTATGTGACAGTTATGTGACAGACGTTGTTTCGTGGTCTACGAGTATTTGCCCTATGTGACAGACGTGATCTCATGGTCTACGTGTATCTTTCTATGTGACAGACATGGTTTCATGGTCTAAGGGTATCTCCACTGTGTGATTGAGGCGTGCATTTGTAATGCTGTTTATCTTGGTTTTGGTTTGCGTTTGCAGTGATTGTGTGTGCTCAAACGATTGCTTTCATTGCACGCTTGCCTGTTAACTTTCTTGCTTGCTTCTCACTGCCCTTACCCACAAGGACGGTCACATCCAGGCTGGCGATCTGCTCCAACGAGCTTCTGCAGATGTACGTTCCTGAGTCGGTGTTTTTAGCGCGCTCGATGATCAGCTCGGACACGAGGGCCAGCGCTTTGTTGGACGGGTACTTAGTGATGACGATTTGCGGGTACTTTTCTTTGTCGATCTTATCTCCGTCCTTGAACCAGTCCACGTCGTCAGGTATCCGCGAGCCCTCAGTGGTATTACACAGCAAGTAGACTGTGTCTCCAGATTCTACATACTCTTTGCCTTCAATGGCTATGGCTGCAATGAACGAAGTGCACAATATGTAGAGAAAAGTTTGGTTAATCTATAGTAAACTAAGCGTGAAATGCTTACAGCTGAGGCCCTTTTATGCGAGATCAACAAGAGATAACAACAGATTTACTGAAAGAACTAGCAACGACTACAAAAGCACGAAGTAGCTAAATACGAATATTTGTTTGTTTTCGTTAACCAGACATATACATAACTGATAATGAACGCAGTCTTTTGCAGCGATAATGAACGTGTTTTAAGTGTTGCGCGAGGCGTGTGTGTGTGTGCGTGTGTGTGTGTGTGTGTGTGTGTGTGAACTAGTTCTCGGGCTCATACACACTCACTCACTCACACACACACACACACACACACACACACACACAGACACACACACACACATACACGCGCGCACACCACAGCTCTTCTTCACCCATTTACCACTTACAATAGACTTCTTGATCCACGAAATAAATCAGTTTAAGTTTAAGTTTAAGAGAATTTTCCAAGTAATATTAATTCGAGTTCGGTCTGATTTATCTATCTTTAACCCTATCTATTCTAAATGGAGCATTTGTTCACGATATCTATTCCAAAATGTGTATTTGTCAAATTCATTAGATAGAGCAACACAGAGGACCCCCGTGTGTAATAGACTGCGCGCGCTAAGTTTCATTGGCAGTTAATGACTGATGATAAATGGTCGCGGGCATCCCCTATTGGTGTCCAAAGTACACCCCAAAGTCATCACGCATCCGCTCTTCCTACCTGAAGCAACATAAGTCTACTTTCTGTAATAATAATCGTTCTCTAGACACATTGGTCCGTCTGCAAAATCAGCTAAAGTGGTGGTAAAACCCTAAATCAAACACCATTACGTTACCGTCAGGAGAGCAAAGTCAGGATGCTTAGATGGGGAGAGGCAGTGCTTCGTTCAAAGTGTTAATACTGGTAAATGTCGGAGGGCGGGTGCAGAAGGGGAGATGTAGAGAAGAATATCTCATTAATCACAGTTGAATACAGAAATGTACACACATCTAGCTATCTATCCATCCACCCGCCCGCAAGCCCGCCCGCTCGCCCGTCCATCCGTCCGTCTGTCGGTATCTATTTATATATGTATCTGCTTGCGTGTGTATGTATGTGTGTGTGTGTGTGTGTGTGTGTGTGTGTGTGTGTGTGTGTGTGTGTGCATATGTGCTTACGTGTGTAAGCTTACAGAACAGAATAGCCGTATTGCTTGCATATGATCTTCAAGCAATAGTAAGCGGCATATTTTTTGTCTTTATCACTACCACTCTAATTGGTGTCAGTAACTATAAGCGTAATGCATGTGTATTCCTCTGTTACCCACTGATATCAGCTTTGTGAGTTTCAAGTAATTACATTGTCGTGCACAATGTTACTAGCAGTAGTGTGTAACCTTCAGAAACCCAAATGAAAAACAGTCCTCACGGAAGAGTGAATCTTGTGGGATATGGACTAACAATTTTGTCTGGGAGGGGATGTGGTGGGGCGTGTTGATAGCAAGAGATACTTAGGAAAATACTGTTAGGTTTCTCGATAATAAACGATAATTATGCTGGCCATAGCGTACACGTTGAAGGGAGATAAGGTTGTAACGAGGCTGACTACTGAATTACTTTTTTTATTCTCTGTAAAATGGTAAATATTACAAGGCATAAACAACGACAGGTTTCGTTACGTCACATCGTCGATAACCAGTGTCGACAGGTAAGCAGTTCTGTATCATTGAAATATTATTTTTTTGCTTGAATGAACAAACACGTAAAGGGCGAGGTGAAACGCATGACTGATGGATGATAGTCCAATTTTCCTATTTCACGGACTTCTAAGAATGCAAGCTGAATTTTACAAAAGTAAAAATATTCCTATTTCATGGACCACTAAGAACGCAAGGTGAATTTTACAAATTAAAATTATTTTTAAAAATACTCAAAAAAAAAAAAAAGGAAAAAACAAAGAAAACCCCACTCACCTGGCCTGGAAACTGTATTGTCTGGAAAGAAAGAAAAAACTTCAAATACTTATTTAGTACTCTTACCGATTTATTGTACAACTGTGTCAACTACAATCGTAGACAGAAAATAAACACGTCAGTTACTGAAGCGTTCGTTTATTACAGGAAAAATCAGAGAAAATATCCAGATAGCTTTCTGCCTGCCTGCCTGTCTGTCTGTCTCTCACTCTCTGTCTCTGTCTGTCTGTCTGTCTGTCTCTCTCTCTCTCTCTCTCTCTCTCTCTCTCACACACACACACACACACACACACATGCACCAGCAAAAGTAAATTATAGTGTAAGTTTGTCAAAGAAAGTTAGAATTAAAGCTATGTCTATGCGTGTGACGCATGAGCGACTTCAAAAGAACGAATTTCTAGTTAAGCTGCTTAAGTAGACATCCTTTCGTAGAGAAAATCAAATTCAGTAGAAATAATACAATCGGGTGATAAATAGTTGGTGGTCATAAACAATATCCATCCATCCATCCATCTATCTATTAGTCAAAGACAACAGTAAACATAATATAAAAATTCAAAAGATAAGTAATATAAATTCTTATTTTTGTTATCGTACGACTAGCACTTGTTCCGTCAGAGATTACAAAAAAAAAATACAAATATTTATTTTGCACCCCGCCCCCAAAAAAAAAAAATTGAGCAGACCACATACACATTTATTTCTGTTTGTCGTTTTGGAAATGAGGCTATATCTTTAGTCATTATTCATGTATTAGTTCTTTTGTTATACACAAACTTGAACGGAGTGCAGGTAGCTAAGGACCTTGGGTACACTAAGATTGCTTGCTTTTAACCTTTAACTAGCAACAGGTAGCTAAGGACCTTGGGTACACTAAGATTGCTTGCTTTTAACCTTTAACTAGCAACAGGTAGCTAAGGACCTTGGGTACACTAAGATTGCTTGCTTTTAACCCTTAACGAGCAACACGGCGAGTTGTATCATTTACAGTTGTGACTACCACTTGCGCACACTGGTTCTTTGTGTACAGCCGAACCAGGGATAAGCGTATGACGAAGGTAATTTATGCAAGTGAACTTAAAACTGTTTACAAGTTCACAGTGTCGGCTGTAAGTGATGGCCTTCGCTTCTTTTCTTTTTTTTTTTAATAAACATTTTCCGGTTGATTGAGGATGTTTGAAAAGGGGTCGATGGATGTAAAATGGTGTCTTGTACAATAGAAAGTGGCGAGAAATGGTGTCTGTTGTAGAATACATACTGGCGAGAAATGGTGTCTGTTGTAGATACACATACTGGCGTGAAATGGTGTCTATTGTAGAACACATACTGGCGAGAAATGGTGTCTATTGTAGAACACATACTGGCGAGAAATGGTGTCTATTGTAGAACACAAACTGGGGTGAGTGAACCGTTATTGTGAGCGTTATTTGCGCCTGGTTAAGCCGTGCAGTGAATACTCGTAATAGCTGTGCGTGCTGTCGACAGTTCCCAACACCTGTTGGCAGGTAGTGAGGCGGACGCAAAAGTTAACATCACCCAGACCCACTAAACCGACATAATGGAATGGCAGGCATTAGAGCAGACTTGGAAGTTATGTAACTGTCATACATGTAACACTGGGATGGAGTTCACATCATTACATTCAGATACTTCCATCCTCCCACTCATCTCCACAAACTGACGCGTTGTCCTACGCTTGTGTTAGTAATTTATGTTCTTATATTAAGTTAGTGAAACTAGTTTCAGGTTCTGCATTTAGATTTATTTGAATTACCTAAAACCTTCGTTCTGCAACTACTTCTTCCTGCGCTATAAAAAAAAAGAAACAAAAAACATTGGCTCATTTTAGTATCTCTCATCCAGCGTATGCGGAGACAAAAATGCATAGAGACAGATTTTAGATTTAGAACAGATCTAGCACTATAGGTATGTTAAGAGTCGGTTTTAAGCGATGCTTGCTATTTTTGTGCACTCGTGCTGTGAAATAGTCACTGGCAACGTTGTGATGGTGGCTGCCGACTGACAGATTTTAATGTGAAAGGACCTTTAGTGCTCACATCCTCCAGCGTACGAGACGCACCGTGCATCAACCACGTACTAAACATATTACTTACTACTGTGACAAAGGAAAGGCTAAGTGACCGCTTGTCGTTTGCCGCAGAACAAATGGCGTCTGCCGAGAGAGGCAAATGTTGTACTTTTCTTGCGCTTGTCGATTCCGAGAGTTTGAAAAATATTATAAATTCATCAGGCGCGTGCCAGTCAACTAAAGTGTGGAGGCGGTAAATCTGTAACAATACGTTTCTTATAATGTGTATATATGCAGTACATTAGTAGTAATATGGGCGAATAGTTGTTGGATAGAGATGGAAGGTTTCACATGTGGGGTTGATCATGTGTTGCTTAGAGTTTAGATGAGTTATTTTGTTTGTGTTTCATAAAAATAATTACAATGTGTAATTCCATTTATTTTCCATCGACACTGACACACTTACGGTGGATACTCCTTTAGGAAGACAATCCTTAGTGTCAGAGTTGTGTCTTTTTAGTTGTATGAGGAAATATAATCCTTAGTGTCAGAATTGTGTATTTTTAGTTGTATGAGGAGGAAATATAGGCTAAATCCTTAGTGACAGAATTGTGTATTTTTAGTTGTATGAGGAAATATAAATCCTTAGTGACAGAATTGTGTATTTTTAGTTGTATGAGGAAATATAAATCCTTAGTGACAGAATTGTGTATTTTTAGTTGTATGAGGAAATATAAATCCTTAGTGACAGAGTTGTGTATTTTTAGTTGTATGAGGAAATATAAATCCTTAGTGACAGAATTGTGTATTTTTAGTTGTATGAGGAAATATAAATCCTTAGTGACAGAATTGTGTATTTTTAGTTGTATGAGGAAATATAAATCCTTAGTGACAGAGTTGTGTATTTTTAGTTGTATGAGGAAATATAAATCCTTAGTGACAGAATTGTGTATTTTTAGTTGTATGAGGAAATATAAATCCTTAGTGACAGAATTGTGTATTTTTAGTTGTATGAGGAAATATAAATCCTTAGTGACAGAATTGTGTATTTTTAGTTGTATGAGGAGGAAATATAAATCCTTAGTGTCAGAATTGTGTATTTTTAGTTGTATGAGGAGGAAATATAAATCCTTAGTGTCAGAATTGTGTATTTTTAGTTGTATGAGGAGGAAATATAAATCCTTAGTGTCAGAATTGTGTATTTTTAGTTGTATGAGGAGGAAATATAAATCCTTAGTGTCAGAATTGTGTATTTTTAGTTGTATGAGGAGGAAATATAAATCCTTAGTGTCAGAATTGTGTATTTTTAGTTGTATGAGGAGGAAATATAAATCCTTAGTGTCAGAATTGTGTATTTTTAGTTGTATGAGGAAATATAAATCCTTAGTGTCAGAATTGTGTATTTTTAGTTGTATGAGGATTTTCATTTCTGATCTGTAATTTTAAAATGAGATCTTTTTTGTAATTTGTATAATTTGGAAATGTGATAATATCTTTTCCCGAAGTGAAAGTATAGGGTGGAGAGATTGGAGGGGGAAATAAGCTGTTTTGATTTAAGGGTGCGTGTTGAGTGGTTAGAGGGGGACAGGATTATCACTATTGTTGTGAGAACGTTAGCTTGCTTGTATCTATGCAGTAATATGAGGGTAGACTAAACGACCTAAATCTACACTCCTTTGGATCAAGACTTCGTTATGCAGTAATATGAGGGTAGACTAAACGACCTAAATCTACACTCCTTTGGATCAAGACTTCGTTATGCAGTAATATGAGGGTAGACTAAACGACCTAAATCTACACTCCTTTGGATCAAGACTTCGTTATGTAGTTATCCAACTTTTAGGCTGATGTCAATGTGAAATTGTTTATGGATAGATGGATAGATCACATGTGTGTTGACAGAATGTGGGTATAGAAGATGCGCGAAAGTCATAAATATTAATTAGTTCTAGGTGTATTCATAAATTCGGTTAATTTAAAGAGTTGGTGAAGGTAGAGATGCGATTTATTTTCTATGAAAACCTAGGAAGCAGACATAAGTCTTTACTCTTTGTAAACGAACTCTTCGGGTAAGGCACTATACAATGTATCCAGTCCATCCTGCTATTTACAGTTTGTAAAAGGAATCAAAAGACAGGCACTTTTATAGAAAAGGTAAAAGTATTTCTGCATTATGTGAATGGTTAGGTTTTGAATGATAGGAATGATGCTATAAAAATGTCTAATTCCTATCTATGTTGCAGAGGCATAAGCCTAATTAAGTATTTATTAACGTAGTAATTTGCAGTGTATTAGGCTCAGCAGTTTCAGCGCGTTGGGATTTTTTTTGTAGGCGTGCGGTTTACGCTGATGCTGTTCGTTCATAGGACGTGTGGTCTTGAGAGTTTGCCAGTTTTGCCACACCATCGCCAAGATTCAACTTGTCTCTAACAAGGACTGACAGCAGTGCGAAATAAAGTTGTTAAAAGTAGCTCGCCTGACATAGAATGCTGATGAAGATGAGCAGAATTAAGAATATATTTTGTTTTAAAATATTGTTAACTCTTTCTCTTCAGTAAACTTTTGTTAATTGTTTCAATAAAGCGTAATAGCGTGTTTTCTGTTGCAAATTGTAGTAAAGTGTCTTGTTTTCTGTCCTTCTACACATGAATTTTTATATCTTAGTTCTCAGTCTATTACTGAGTTAAGGGGGGTGGGGGTGGAGAGCGTGAATCAAAATGACCGGTATCACACTCTCATTATTGTTGTAACGGTTTCTAATATATATATGATTATTCATAATCAGTAGTCCAAACCCTGTATCGGCAATTGTAGATATTTTATATCATTAACTATTCAATATTTAGTATAATACATCATTACAAAGTTATCCCAGGGTAACTCGCGAAACGTAGAGACACCAGTTGTGAAAATTAGTTTAGCGCTGTCCTGGCACTTCACCAGAAGCTCTACATACCCAGAGTCACGTGGTATGTATCTTTATAGTACTGTCTTGAATTTCACTACATGCACCTTCACACCAAAAGCCATAGGATATCAGAAATACTTGGCGAGGTGCTGTAATTTAACCAGATACATTTACTGAACCAAAGCAAAAGGATATATATTTTTTAGTGTTGCTCTGCAATTTCACCACATGTAATCTACCCAGCCAAAGCCCTTGGTGATATAACTGTTGTGTTGTCCTGTAACTGCACTAGGAGTGATAATCGTATAGCTGCACTGTCATTTTATACACCAGAGGGTGGGACGGTGGAAATGTTTACGTTTATGCTCGTAATTTTTAAAGATGTAATCTTATACATCCATATCCACGGGTTGTAGAAATATTTACGTTTATGCTCGTAATGTTTAAAGATGTAATCTTATACATCCATATCCACGGGTTGTAGAAATATTTACGTTTATGCTCGTAATGTTTAAAGATGTAATCTTATACATCCATATCCACGGGTTGTAGAAATATTTACGTTTATGCTCGTAATGTTTAAAGATGTAATCTTATACATCCATATCCACGGATTGTAGAAATGTTTAGTATTGTGTAGTAATATCAATCACGATATTGAGTTCTTTAGTGTTTCGCTGTAATTTTATCAAGTATCTCTACATAGGACACCGAACTATGTAGTGTTTTGTTTGTCATTTTACCGAGTACTCGGTACACAGGTTTTTAAGGTCTGGATTGTTTTGTTTTCATTTTACCGAGTATCTCTACACCGAACATGAAGCTCTATAGTGTTTTGTCGTCAATTCTAGAAGTCTAAACACAGGGTATTAAGCTCTGGGTAGTTTTATTGTCATTTCACTAAGTGTCTCTCTACAGTGTACCGAGCTCTATGGCGTTCTGTTTGTCATTTAACCAGATGCATCTGCCCACTCAGGGTCACGGGTGAAAGAACTCTTACATTGCTCTCTTGCAGTATGAACAGATGATTCTACCCATACACCAAATATGCACAAGCTCTGAAATTGTTAATCGGTCTACGCTAATTGACATTAAATATGTATACACACCAACCATCAAAGGTTAAGAGCATATTTTGTGTTGAATTATAATGCCAGAGATATAAGTCGCCTCCTTCAGAAATATTTCGCAGATAATAAACATAAATATATTGGAAATATAATCGTCATTTCTACCAACCAATCACTATCGTTTTCCTCGGTAGTGGTTTGCTGTATCTTTGTTTTTCTGTTGTTTATGTTTATCACCCACCCGCTTCCTTAATTCTGACAGTATTGGTCTCTGGAGGAGGCTTTGAATCAAACTTATAACTATTTGCTTATGTCCTGTGGATGAATGAACTCAGCACAAACTGATATCAAACAAGTGGGTGACTTGGGGTTGAGTTTAGAAGAGTGAATATGTACTTAGAACGATGTATACCAGATTTTGACGCGATGAAACAATGCATACATCTCTAGAACATAAAGCAAGGAAGACATAGTCACATGGACACAGTTGACGGAATATTTTCATATTTCTCTTAATTTACTCCATATTTATCGTGCAGATAAGGTGAAAGAATCCGTTAGCCACCTTGCGGAGTTTGGAAAGAAAATAGAGGTTACAGGCGACAGTTATATGGATGACAATGGTCTTAAGGACAGATTGACAGGTCGTGACTGGTGTAAGGAACAGATTGACAGGGACGTGACTGACGCAAGGAACAGATTGACAGGTCGTGACTGATGCAAGGAACTCATTGTCAGGACATCATTAATCTTACTGATGACACCCGAAATATAACGAAAACTAAAAGTATTTTATTGTTTTTCTTTAATATAATTGCTTTAATTGCAATAATACTAAATTATTATTAAATCTGAAAGATGTCATCAATATATAGCTTTATCCGAATAATTGATATATTCCTTTTATTTGTTTTCTTTTTTTTTTCCACAATAAATCTTGATGTCAACATCTAATTGCACTTAGAGGAGTAAGCAAATAGTTAGCTATACATTACAAAAAATAACAGACTATTATTTATTATGCAAACCTGTGGCCAAGTAATTCTATATAGTCACAACAATATTATGTAAATTCTACCCGAAGCAATGGTCGAGTTTTATTAAAAGTTAATCTACCGCAACGATGCAGATGAAAATAACCCACCACTTAGCGGATTTGATTTCAAATGAGGTCTGATTAAAGTGCACGACTAAAAAATAATCTCTGAACTGTCGTTCCCAGAATGGTCTAGTTAGGAGCAGTAATCAGTTCGTTTTTCTGAAAAATAAGTCCTGAATGACTGTTGCGAGGAACAGTAGTCAATTAATTGTTTGGAAAAATAAGTCCAGAATGACTATTGCTAGTAAAAGTAATCAATTATTTTTTTGTTGTTGTTGAAAAATAAGTCCTGAATGATTATTGCTGCTAGCAACAGTAATCAATTAATTGTTTGGAAAAGTAAATCCTGATTAGTGACTGAATGGATACCTGAATGTAGATGATATCAATAAAAACCAGGAGTTTGCCCTCATATTTTTTAATAGAAGTTTTCATATCCATTCTATAATTGTATGACGATGCGTTATTTATAATTTTTATGGGTCAGAATGTTCTCAAAAGAATATTTCTAAAATAAAAAGTCCCGATTGGATAAAAAGTGGAAGGGGAGATATGCTGTTTTGACTGAGTAAGTACGCGTTTAACCCTACTGGTAGCTGCGAGTATGATTATTGTTATTGTTTGGTGAGAACGCTAGATCCTTAGAGTCTGTGTAGGAAGGGAAAGAGATGGTGTGTGTGTGTGTGTGTGGGGGGTAAACGGCTTAGATCTACCGCTCATTTGACCCAGATCTCGTTATGTGGTAATTCAACTTTTAGGCTGATTTGCAAGTGTGGATTTGTTTATGGATAGCGGACATGTGAAATTACAGAATATAGGTGTAGAAGACGTGAGAAAAGTCATCAATATTAATTAGTCAAGGTAGAGACTAGTATGGTTACAAATAATCTGCATCCGCACTTGTAGATGTATTATATCTTTGGCTAGTAAATATCGGGTCACTTTGACAGTTTAACGATTTATATAACAATTTTTAGAACCAGTGATAAGCAAATTTACTCCGCCACAATAACCTATGGACACAACTTCTCATGTTTATGAAAGCGAAATGCTTTTATCAAGGAAATGTGCTCTGGCATCCAAGTCATTCGCACACGCACGCCAGTCCCCCATCCCCTTACCCGCCCTCATATCTTCTCCCTCCAAAGTGTCGACTGATGACGTACGGATGACGTTGAGGGTCACGCGCCACATGATGCGTTTGGTGTGAATGACCTGGCATTCGTAGGTGCCGGCGTCCTCCAAGCGCGTCTCCTTGAACACCAGATTCCAGTCGCTGACACTGCCAGGCCATTCGGCATGCTCTAGCACGAGGTTTGAATCCCGAACCCAGGTGTCCGCCCCGATGGTCAGGAAATGATCTGACCCCATCCTGCGCCAAGAGACCTGGTGGGGAGAATACAAAGAAATAGGGGGTGGGGGAAGGACGAATTAGACGAAACCAGTACATCGCAGTCAGGATACTGATCTCTTGAGTTTGTGATAACGTTACACAGTGGTAAAACCGACACTACCAAGTACATACTGACACAAACGCGACAATGACACATACACACATGCTGCAAACGACAATAACAAATTCTCGGTGCAACAAACAGAAAACGAAACTGAAAAAAATGCACTCTGCAACAAAGGATTGTTAAATACATTTTTTGCTACTAATGACACAGACAAACGCACAGTGCTATAAATGACATGGACAGATAAATACTATAACAAACGACTCGGACTGATAAATACTATAACAAACGACTCGGACAGATACATGCTACTACAAACGACTCGGACAGATACATGCTACTACAAACGACTCGGGCAGATAAATACTACTACAAAGGATACGAAGCTTCGAGATGTTTCATGAAATCAGTTATTGCCCAAGACCTACACAAATCACGCATACGCAAATGAACAAATGCACATGAAAGCAAAACCATGCGAAACACACAATAAACTGAATTCTGAATAAAACATTACAAAATTTAAAACTCAATGTAATATACTACTTTTTAAAAAATAATGATGTTGACGATAATGATGATGAAAATCAAAACGACGATGATGATGATTCATGATGACAAATAATACGAAAATGATCATAGCAATGACGACAATAAGTAATGGATGATGATGATGATGATGGTGATGATGATGACGACGACGATGATGATGATGATGACGACGACGATGATGGTGGTGGTGGTGGTGAGGATGATGATGATGATGATGATTTTGATTGACGGATTGTATGAGTGAAACCAAAATTAACTGTCTAAGCATCCCACTTAACGTTCCCATTATTAACCAGTTAGCATATCTCATTCAGACATCGGAATTTACTCAGAAAACAACAGATGAGAGAAGAAAAATAAACTAAAAGCAGAACGGATGGAACACAATATTTTTAAAGAAATAAATTAAAATAGAGAAGGCGAAGAGGATCGGTGCAAGAGAACAAATAGTAGGGAGCGGCTTGTCATTCACAACGCGTACTTCCCGTCTGCCTTTTGCACAGCACCCTGGATGAGGTTCACATGGTCTACCCACCCACCCCCTTCCTTCCCAATTGGATTCCTTTTCTGCGAAGCTGCAGGAGACAGAGGGAAAGGGAACAAAAGACACATCAATTTGCCAAATTACTCGTCCCTCTGCCGTCAACCAAGCTGGGAACTCTGCTATCTTTCAGAGTATTCATTCAGGGGGTTGCTGGGAACTCTGCTATCTTTCAGAGTATTCATTCAGGGGGTTGCTGGGAACTCTGCTATCTTTCAGAGTATTCATTCAGGGGGTTGCTGGGAACTCTGCCATCTTTCAGAGTATTCATTCAGGGGGTTGCTGTGTGGCCTTCATCGAACTTCACTTTACATTTTCGTTTTCAGATTCGTAGTAAAGAACACCAGATCAAAAGTAGGTTCTTACACAAAATGTATACATTGGCTGAAATAACTGCAGCCGCACTCAAATAGAGATATGTTAATGTATATTTATTACTATGACTCAATTATGTATAATTTCATCCTGCTAAATATCTCATTTGCAATCAATTTGTTTTAAAATTATAATTATATTTGTAACATATTGTGTTTTTATGGAACTATAAAGTTATCTTCTAAAGTTGAAAGTTGGTCATCAAACAGCTTCTGTCACAAACAGGGATATGCTTCTGTATAATTTCTCTTTCTAACACCCACCATTCTAGTCGTTATCATGGTATAATGGAAAATAAAATATATATCCATGGCACATTTTCTGACTTTCATGGTGAAAAGCTTGTGTCTTAGATTTCTGTTACGTACAGACGTATAGTGATCACTTAATCACGGCATCATCTATGTTTTCGCACATTTCGGTGGCACCCACCGATCGATACCACCTTTCCATCCCTCCCCAACCTAAATTAGCCTTGCACAAATCTGGCAAAATTCGAGAACTCGAAACGGAGATAATATTGCCGCCCCACCCCCCACCCCGTCCCTTCCCCGTGCACTTGCATCGAGAACTTTCAAAGATATTTTGTCTGTCTCAAATCACTGCTTTCTGGATACATCAGCACCTCTCTGGACAAAACACACTGTCTAGGAACATCTTTGGACACAGACACAACATCTGTACTAGAAATCATCTTGTGGATAATAACTAATGCCATACGGGCGCAAAGGCACAAAGGCGTTTTCGAACCCGAAGAACGAAATACCAGGCCGTTACTGCTCTCTTCCATATAATCATTCCTACAAGCATCTAGGTTGTCACTAGAGAAGAGAAAAGACTTATTTGAGTTACGTCCTGCGGGCCAGCGGCTGCAAATAGTAATGGGAATAAACTCGCGCAATTATCTTCAATCAGAACAAAGTCAGAAATGGATAATTTCAGTTCGATATACGGCCACGCTAAGTGAGTCTTGGTGGATGTGTGTGTGTGTGTGTGTGTGTGAGAGAGAGAGAGAGAGAGAGAGAGAGAGAGAGAGAGAGAGAGAGAGAGAGAGATTGTTTGCTTATCGCTTGTGAACCATATGTGTTTATTCTCTCTATCATGTGCGTATGTGGTGGGATGGAGTTAGGGTGGGTGGGGTGGCTTGAAAGATGTTCTTGTTGTTCGATCCTGTGACGCAAATGCCATCTAGTTAATGGTTATTATTATTATTATTAATATTAATATTCATCCATAACTAATTACATGTAATGAGAATCTTAATGTATGTTATTAATAATTCTCCAGAAGACACCACTCGTCTCTCTAACTTGGCAGATATGCTGGCGTTATTACGTTTTCTCTCTTTCACAACATTAAAGACAAACATTTACCATCACACAATATTTCCATGGTGGAAAATTTCTTACCAAAGGAGAAGACTAATCTGTCTTTTAATCTACATTTAGCGAGCTCCCACCCACCCACTCTCTTTCCAACATATGTTTATGAATATGGGTAAGAAGGTCAATAAATGTAACAATAAATTTATGAAATCAACAATCAACTATACATACAACAAATATATTGAAAGAAATTACTTGACATCAATATGAAACCACATTCAAATAATTTTAATACATGTACAGTCTTATATCCTAAAATACAAATCAAAAGAATCAGTGTTCATACAAATCACAGGATAGTTCTTATCAGAGAACAGAGATGGAGTTATTAGAGATAAACGATAATAGTTTCCATGTAACCATGTTTAAGTGAAGTTGAAATACTCTTTTCACATGCTTTGCATAACACAGCCACACATTTACAAAACTACCATCATAAGGAGTGCCCAAGGTCGGTATCTTGTTCGCTTTTGAATATGTCTAGATATTGATGGCTGAATAAATATTATCATTTCTTTTAAACATACATTTTACACCAGAAAAGTACTAAAGTGAGCACTGACATTAAATACCTTTATCGTAAACTAATAGGAAATGTTAATTGGCCGTCTTCTGAAATCTATTAGTGCCTAAATACATGTTTATCAAACACGACATCAGTCTGTTGGTTTAGATTTGCAAACAGCGAAGTTATATTTACGTGTTCAGCTTGCACTGCTGCTCCCAATCGTGTTTGTTCCAATTTCTTTTGTCAAACAAACATGGTTGTATCGATAATTTTACGAACCTTCCTCAAAACAGGTAATGTAATACCCATTCACTCATATCTGCCCTAAACAGTAATTGAAAATCTCGACACCGAGATGTTTTATCCCCTTCTACGAGAACGTTTATGAATTGTGCATAAAAAATCTCTACATTGACATAAGTAAGAACTGTGTGTGGCAACATTCACAACTATGCATATAATTGCCCGCTTCCCCCCCCCACCTCCCCTGCCACCCTACTCTATTTTATGTCGATAGGTCATGGGGCTGTGTGTAGATATGAAATCAATCCATTGTCTTGTAGGAAGCTGCATAGTTTGGTGTCGTTCCAGCCGACGGCAGTTTTCCAATAAATACACTTTCTCCTTAGCTCTGGGATGATTTATTTTATAATTAGCGTCGTACTGAACATTTGCAAACTTTGATTTAAGCCAAGCAAATATATTCAGCCATTCAGTTCTCTTACTCGCACACACATGCACGTGAACCCCCCCCCCCCCCCCGGTATGCACTAAAACAAACAGCATTCAGAGAAGTATGTTAAATCTTCTAGTAGTCGTAATGTTATTTTGGTACGTAACTTTAAAGAATGTCCATTTTGTCAATCCAATCATCCTCTTATTAATCTCACAGGAGAAATATGAGATAAACATCACTTCAGTAAGCTACATCAGTACTTTTATGCCAAGAAGCAAACTGTACAAATCCATAGAACTACATTTGTTTGGACCCTGTAATGGGATAGATCTAAATCGTACAGAGAAACAACTCAGGCTCTACTGCACTCTACGTCACTCGTAGTCTTATTCCTTGCTTCTCAAACACTAATATTAGAACACGCGTCACTTTATGACATTGTGCCACTATGCCCCTTGACTTGTTTCCTTATGGTTGACAAAAAACACTGACCTCAGTACAATGCTACACTTTTTTTTTATCTTTGTGAATGCGAGTGTGAACGATGTTTTGCATGTTTAAATAATTACCACGGAGGGGGGGGGGGATTAAGGGGGAAACATAATTATTAGACGGAGACTGCCATGTACGCGGTGCAGAATAATAATGAGATAGATCTTTTTCTAGCTTCATTACGAAGTGTCCGCAGTTGATTACATTTAAAATCTAAACAAAACAAAACCCCACGCATACAGTTTCGTTAGAAAAATTACTGCCACCAACACTTGCAAAAGTAGTTACATATCTGATTGGTTGCGTTGTTTGTAAATTCTTTCATTTGCTTTTAGTTTTAGTTCGACTGACTTAATAAGTAATTTCATAGTACCTATAAAACCTTAGTGTTTCCAGACCATCTGAACAAACATAACTTTCTCAAGCAGGCTTAAGTTGTTTGACCTGGTCATTCTGAAAAGGTCAGTATCTCACAACATTCACAAGTAACTAGGAGTGATTATGGTTAAAAACTTTGCCAAATCCTATGCATAATTACACCTCTAGTTTGTAGTCTATAATGGAAGTGAAATAAAGGTGAGTACATTATATTCTTATTCTGCAGAGGCTAGGGAATCCATTATGTGAAGTTAAATATGTTACAATTCACTTTTAAAAATGTATTGGGATGTAGTGGTGACATTGGGGTAAATTGCAAATCACACACATATATGTTTTTCTTTTTGTGTGATGTGCGTATTAATTAAGGAAAGACAGAGAATTATTGGGTCCCTTATGAGGCTTCCATTGACAGCTAGTATGAAGATGATGGAATGGTGTTGTGGACACACATCACGTGACATAATTTTATGACAAGTGACGTCAGTAAATGTTTGTGTGTATGTGTTCTGCATCCGCTGTGTGTCTGAGTGAGTGAATGAATGATCATATTATTATTTTATACTGCTTGGGGTGACTCGTATTTATGCGATTAGATCAAATCAAATACAGCTCGCACACAAATCCACCTACGAGTACTGATGCAAACAGTCAGATTTATTGATTATAGGATAACGGGTCTGATATATTTATTTGATTCTCCAGCCCCCAGCAAAAAAGAACTGCATAAGAAAGATTTATAACAATATAAAACAATGACACTAACGCTACAAGAGACACTATATTACAATTAGGACACATATTTACATTTATGTTTAACAGAAAGATGCATAAGAATTGTAAAACAATTAACAATAAACTTTAATTTAGAAAAGAAATAAATCATAAAAAGCAGAAAATTATTAACACAGTTTTTCAGTGATCACTATAGGTTTTTTCCTTCAATGATCGGATTGCTTTAAGTCCACTCTGAATTGTTCTTAACCACTGTTTCTTTTTTTAAAAGGAAGATTCTAGGAAAACAAGGGCCACATTAACTCAACTTTCATTTCGTTCATTGAACCTTTGGCCATGCCCACAGTCAGCGCATGTCAATGTCCGACCATAAGCCTCAAACACATGTTGTACGTGTGCACCAGGTCCCTTCACAAAGGGACTTCTAATCATGTTTTTTCCCAGCCATAGGGGACACTACCCTTTCTTTTAGCTTCTGGTATGTGTAATGGTCAATAGCACCAACGTAGTTATACAGTCGAAACACACACGTATCCCTCTTAAAAACATATAATTTTAATCTCGCCTACACAACTCATTTGACCACCTGGTACAAGGTCAGCCAGTTCTCACGCAATATTTAATCTACTGTACTAACTGCTTTTTGTTTTATGCTCACACAAAAACACGCACAGCCTCCATCCCCCTCAACTTTTCTGCTCTTAGTCTGCACTTCTGACTACTTTATTTTATTGGTTACTTCAAATTTGGAATTGTAACTCCCAAATAAAAATTCCCTTTTAATGACAGTTAGGAGTACAGGCATGTACGATATATGTGGTGTCTCAGTGGCACTCTCTATGTAGGACTGTACATGTTCAAACAATATTGGTTACTGGTAATTATAAAAATTAAAAATAAAATGTTGAACCAAACTTAGGAATAACATTACTTGTCTATTGTGCAAATAAGATTCAATGTTACTTCTTAGTAAGAATGTGCGTGTCTATTGTGCAAATAAGATTCACTGTTGATTCTTAGCTATAATGTATGTGTATGTGCAAAAGAAGAATACACATCAATGAAAATATGAAGGCAGTAGCATATAATGAATGTAGATGATAATGTAATCTGCGTTGGCTGTTTTGTTTTATCGGAATTTATTTTGAAACGGTTATATTTCATTATTATAGTTTGTGAAACAGCGTATTAAGACTTGGTGTTAGAACAAATGGTCTAATGTAATAGCGATAAACAAGGCATGCTACACAATTAATAACATGAAAGGAATTGATTAATACAGCAAGACGCAATGAATATAGCTAAGATGGAATGGATTGAATCAAAGATGAAATAAATTACTACGACACAGTGCAGAAAGAGAGAGTGCTAATACGTTCTTTGTTATCAAGAAAATCAAAAGGTGTTCAAGCTAGAAAAGTAAAGACATAAGTGAAAGAATGTTAACATGACACATTCAAGTACGTCATGAGGTAAAGAATGTTACCATGACACATTCAAGTACGTCAGGAGGTATAGAATGCTACCATGACACAGTAAGTACAGTCAAGATGTAAAGAATGTAGCTATGACGCAGTCAAGATAATCAGGGTGTAAAGAATTTTACCATGACGCAGTCAAATACGCCAATATGTAAAGAATGTTACATTGACGCAGTAAAATACGCCAATATATTAAAGAATAATACCATGACGCAGTCAAGTACTTCAAGATGTACAAGTACGTCAACGTGTAGAGAATGGTGCAGTGACGCAGACAAATACGTCAATATGTAGAAAATGTTACACTAAAACGCAATCAGGTACTTCAAGATGCAAAGAAATAGATCAAAACGTAATGCAGGTTACCATTACACAAAGTAAAGAAGGTTACCGAGATGCAGTCAAATACCTCATCATGCAATGAAGCAAGTCACTTTGCTAAAAGGTAAATCATTGTCAATAAAATTAAGGGCTTTTGAATTTATAACTTAATTTTTGAAGATCTATTCAAAAGAAATCAAAACATAATAACATCGTCAGGAACATATTTATGATTACATGCCATAGTAGAAAAAATGAAAAGATATAAAATATTTTATTAAAGAAGACAACTCTACAGTCTTTTATATTTTTCCATTACAAGTTCGATTTGTTTATTTTAAAAAATTAAATGATAATTTCATCGGGAAGAAATGGATTCTATGGGCAGCAAAGGGTATGCTTTTATCAATAATAAGGATACGCAAATATTATTTTTAGTAGTTTTGCATGAATATTTGCATGACACTGATAACTCATATATTAGGATAACGCTATTTGCCTACCGTTCTGCGCTAGTTTGTCATTACATTTAATCTAATTATTTCCTTTTTGTCTGTAATAAGAGATTAGAATTTCAGATAATACTGTTATAAAATGATAACTTGGTAATATGTGTGTTTTACAAATCTGATTGATTTATTTCTAAAGTAATAATTGTTTAATGAAATGTACATATCATACAGAACGAAGAAAACAAAAGACACAAATGGGGGCGAAAAAATATTTAAAAGCAAAATAAAAATAATCGCCATGAGCTTTAACACTCCATATACACCAAGACAGAATAATCGAACGAACACCGAAACACAAAACGTACTTCACGTTGAGGTAGACTGAACGCATTTTTTAATGTAGTCAGCCAAGCACACTGTGGGTACAATATTTCATCTCGCGGACAGTAAACATTCATTCAAAACCACCCATGTTAATGACGCTACCATCTGGTACCGTACAGATGGATAGCGAGCGATAGTTATGTGCCTTGTCGGCATTCTGTTTATCTCCCTTTTTACGTCCGTCAAGAGCGTGCGGACCAAGAAACATATCTAAATGTTTGTGAACTGTTTTCGGTTAATAGTGGCCAATAGCCAAGTGGCAATTCATATGCGCATGGCATACTTCCGGCTCACAAGAGCCAATAATCAAGCTGTAGCGTCTTGTGCATGTGACCTACTTCCAGACAGCAGGAGCCAACAATTAAAATATTGACATTTTATCTAATTTAGGAGTCTTTTCCTTGAGTGCAGGCAAATTAGAGAAACGTTTCTATCGTAATGATGGCGGAAATATTGCAGTGACAGCGAGCTATCAAACGAAACGCTAAATATAAGAGTGCATTGAATAAAAATCGTCTGAAAACGGTGATTTCTTTCTTTGTCGTCCTTATTTATTCACTTATACAGTGATTCATTCTGTAAATTATAGATTAATTCCTTCATTGTCACTAATTATTTATTTATAAATGTATTTATTTGTTTGTGTAAGTCACATGCTTCAGTATTTGATTCTAAGTATGATTTATTTTGTTTTCTTGTACATTGTTTATGCGTAGTGTTTGTGTGTGTGTGTGTGTGTGTGTGTGTGTGTGTGTGTGTGTGTGTGAGAGAGAGAGAGAGAGAGAGAGAGAGAGTGAGAAAGAGTGTGTACATACGAGAGAATGTGTCTGAGTTTGTGTGTGTGTGTGTGTGTGTGTGTGTGTGTGTGTGTGTGTGTGTGTGTGTGTGTACATACGAGATAATGCGTCTGAGTGTGTGTGTGTGTGTGTGTGTGTGTGTGTGTGTGTGTGCGTGCGATGACTGATTTAGTTAGTTAAATCATTCTTTATTAATTCACGTTTTCGTTTTAGAGAAGTATAATATATGTCCATGCTGAATGCATGATTCCTTACATTGTTTAACTCATTTTGGTATTCAAATGAGAATTAAATTATGTTCCGTATTATACAAAATGACTGCACATCGGTATATTGTGCATAACAAAGGGAAACAATACGTCACAAGACTAACATTTCAGCAAGGGCATGTCAGCAGTGGAAAGATATAGAGCGATCATAGCAAAATAGCATTATAATTTACAAATATAATGTCTGCTTATGGACAGTGACCTCTTTACGTCCAAGCTTTGTGTGCTTGGACCCCACACTTACTCTCTTCCACAAGGGGTCACTGTTCGAAAGTTTGTGTGTAATTATGTAATTAGGTATTTATGTAGATGTTCCCATTGCTAACTTGTAGGACAGAATCTCCGCTGAAGAGCATAGATTGTGCTGTTAGTATTTGAATTTCATTGGTTTTCCGTTGTTGTATTTATTTTTAATAAAACAAAGAAAACTACGACGAGTAAGACTTCTAATTGTTTTGTCTGTAGAGAGCCATTGTATTTTTTTATTGTCTGTAGAGAGCCATTGTAATTTTTTTCCAATGATACTTGAAGCGCGTTTCTCGAACAAGTAGAAGTCAGGCGTTTATACAAGCAGGAAAAAACAAACCCAAACACCGTTAAGTCTATTCATTTCAGTGTATTACCGACATTTTAAATGCGAGAAAAATCAACGAAATAGGTCTCTAGGAAATTATTTCATGGACATTCATAGGTTCGTGGAAATTTCAGAATTTCTTCCATTAATGTGCGAAAAGCATTGTATCTGTGTTCTGCCAATGTGCGCGCATACTGTTGTACCACATCTACATGCTTTCAGAAGTGACTGATGCACCACTCCACAAATCCTGTATCCATATTTTGTTTCTATCGGAATTATTGCATAACTGGATGTTTGATACAGAGCAGTGTTAATTCGAAATCGGGAAAACCGTATCATGACTTGTTACCAGACAGATGTAAGAAATGGTGTAAGTGGAGAGGTGTTTCTTTGTTTGTTCTTGAAAATTGAATGGCTTAATACTGGTAAAGACAAATGTTCCTAAGAAATCCAGGTTCAAATTCCACCATACAACTGAGATGGTACGGGTGACCCCCCCCCCTTCCACCCCGACACTATCTTATGAATCTCTTTACATGGTGAGAAGACCGCATCGGGTTCTCTTGAAACATACATCATCTCCACGGACAGGTGTTTAGAAGAACTGATGAAAGTTACCGATAAAGGCACAACAAAACTCTGCTAAACACGTGTGCGCGCCTTCATCCTGGCTGTCGTCACTTTCAACGCCAATATCTACTACAGCATCAACCTCAAGATTTTAACACTTTTGCGTGTCTTCCCTGATCTGGACTGTCAAAGAAGACCGGAATCCGATAATAAACAATACAGATACATCTGTTCTGTTACAAACAAAAAAAGGTATTTTTTTAGGTACAGCAATGTTTCCATATCAGAAACTGCATCTAGTGTCTGCTGCATAATTTAATGTGCACATACCAGGAATGTTTATTAGATGCAATATTTGAAGCTTTTGTTTTCCTTGTCTCTATAACGTGTGTGATAAATTGTTGTGGTGTATCTCCACTCCTTCAGTTAACTTGCTGTAGATAAATATAATAACGTGTGTGATAAATTGTTGTGGTGTATCTCCACTCCTTCACTTAACTTGCTGTAGATAAATATAATAAAGTACTAATAACTTGCTGTAGAGAAATATAATAACGTACTAATAACTTGCTGTAGATAAATATAATAACGTACTAATAACTTGCTGTAGATAAATATAATAACGTACTAATAACTTGCTGTAGATAAATATAATAACGTACTGTTTTCGATAACGTTAGAAAAGTTCACCGATAACGTGTATTAAAAAAATGCAATAAATATATGCCGTTTTCCTATTGCCTATGTATATCATTTATACATACTTTACTCACATTCATATAACGGATATTAAAGAATTATGGTAATGAAATTTCCTCAAATGTGAATTAGATAAATATAGTGACCATAATCCACTTTTTCCTACTGATTTCGTATATAAATTATTGCGATATACAATTTTCTTATATTAATAACGGATGATGGATAAATTATGACCTTCCTGCTTTCATTTATGATAATGTTTGCTAATAATATATAAAATAATAAACAATGTGCCTAAAATATAGAGTGATGTATCTGTTTGCTTTATTTTGGGAAAAGTGTTTTCGATAAATTATAATCATTGTATCATTTCACCTCACAGAGAGCCGCACACCCACACCCCACCCCCAAGAAAAGAATGGTAAGATAAAGACTGTTATATCTGTAGGACCAAACCCAAGGCTACCCTCCTCTATCACATCCAAACAAGCTACTCCCTCCCTCAGTCGCCTAATAACACGATAACCAATCCCTCTCTCAGTCCCCTAATAGCACGATAACCAATCCCTCTCTCAGTCCCCTAGCACGATAACCAATCCCTCTCTCAGTCCCCTAATAGCACGATAACCAATCCCTCCCAGATCAAAACTATCCACACGAAATCCACTCTGCATGTCGAACAAATACGAAGCACCGTCTACCCAATATTCTCTCACCTCTAAAAAAGAAAAATAAACAAATAACAAGCACAACTATTTCCAACAGACATACAATTCCCCGATGAATTACATTAAGTACCCTTATCAATTTAGCTCCCCTTACCGACACTAAAACAACTAACCGGACAGCGTAGAAGGATTGGAAATAAGAAATAATAAAATTATACTTAATTGAAACAGTGCAAACATTTACAATTTTTCAGTGGATCTATTGAAAGGTAACCTGGAAATTGACACAATATCCAAATTAAATTCCCCGTACGATACACTGAACATAGGAATGAAGAAACCCGCACAATGAAAATAAAATATCAACCTCAAAACGAAATACATGGTGACAGATGGTGAACTTGCAATTAACTCCAAAATAGAAATTGAATTAGAGAAAAAATAAATGCAAACCGACATAACTTAAAATTAAACGTAATAAACCTGCTGGGATGGTGTCAGCGAAAATGAAAATGAAAAAGATACACAAACCCACATTAGAAATAAATATGCATAGCATGTATGATCAAAGACACATTAGAAATAAATATGCATAACATAGATGCATGAAAGACACATTAGAAATGAATATGTATAACATAGATGTGTGAAAGACACATTAGAAATGAATATGTATAACATAGATGTGTGAAAGACACATTAGAAATAAATATGCATAACATATACGATCAAAGACACATTAGAAATAACTATGTATAACAGAGATGTATCAAAGACCTGCTCAGAGACGGCCAAGTCACAGCTGAGCTATTATGCACATTAGATGAACCAAATACACTAGATTGAACGAGGGGACTTTAATGCTTGGAAATCCATCTGGGACCAAGGACAACACAGTGCTGACCAGTGGAAGAAAAGCAATAAATATAACTACTGAACTAATCAAACAATAATACTAAACAACAATGGACAACATATGTAGTCACCATTACGAATTTAGTCAGCCAACTAAAGATGTATTCCTTTTGCTAGAGTAGGCTTAACAACTGACCTCCAAATGGGAAACGCTAAGTGAGGAGGCTTTAGGGTCTGTGTACCATCCCCAAATATTACCTTTCCCCGACATTGAAACTGACAAGCGCATAATTTAAATTAGCTACATCGAAGGACTGACCTGGAAAGTTACAATATAATTACAGCAAATCCATCCAAATGAAACAACTTAACAGTGACAGTAATAAAATAACCACTCCATTCCACACGGGAAAAAAACCAGGATAGAAAAGGAACAATATGGTGGACTAAACAATATAACAACACAGTAAAAGATAGAAAAAAAAACGCACAGAGGGATTGGATATTAAATGAAACCAACATAAACAGTAAAAAGGAAAATACAGAAGCTAAAGCTGGCAAAGAATTCTCCAGTTGTACAAACTTTAATTTAAATCCAATATAAAATAGTAACAGAGATAGGACTTAATAGGTAAACCTAGCAAATGGAAGACTTATACTCACACTAAAGTAAAAATAGATGTACCTGTATATTTATCTTCCAAAGACATTGCAAATTTATTTTCAGTAAACCGTCTTGATCCCGGATTTATCCCTACTAAAACATCTTCATCATCCCTACTGAAAATAGTAACAATATTAAGCATGCACTAGAGAGAGAAAAACAAACACTAGCCCTTAGAAATAAAACAAAAGGGACTTCATCTGGGCCTGATCAAATCACACAACAAATTATTTTAAAACGGCTCATACTAATCTTAAAATTACTACAGTTAAATTGTTTCCCAACATTCATGACTCAGGATATTTTCTGTAGTTGAGTACATTTGCCTATCATATTTTAAAATTTTATTGTTGTATAAAGTGATAAATTGTCAGAGTAACCCGACTTTGAGGACTCCTTATGATGGTATTTATGTTAGTGACAGGGTTGGAAGTAAACACCCAGAGTTGAGAATATTCTAGAAATTGCTGATGTAATGCAAACTACCCCAACTGGTTGAGTACTTTTTATCCAATGATTAGGATTTATGACAATGAGGACAGCCAGCGGGCTGAGATCTAAACGTTTGTTTACCTGCTGTAGAGAAACATTTTGTCTGATCACTTTGAATTTGAAGTTGCAAATAAGTCTGGTTGAAAGGTGGCTAACTTAATGGTGAGTTAAGTGACTGATTGAGAGAATGGCAGTATTCATGGGCACAAAGACTGATAGGTCTCAAACCTGCTGTTCTAGTGACCCTGGTACAAGCAAGAAAACACACAATGTGGCTCTGAAACGACCCTAAATTTAAACTTTACATGCCAAACACCAACCGGACGCACTTTAGGAAAAAGTGAAGGAAAATCTCAACAGCCGCCAACACGAAAAAAGCACCTACCAACCTTAAACTCCAACAACACTGCCAGCACTCCCTAAACACTCGTGATAGGGGCCGGTCCCACTAGAGCGCTACAGATCAGAGAATGTCTTATGATGACATAAACCAAGAAAGCTCAGTGGAGATGTAAAAGCTTCTATGTAACCTTTTGTACTTGTTTTGTATTAAAGTCACAATTTTTATTGTCCATGTCAATTCCACGTGCTTCTATCCTCATATTGTAAAAAATGATTTGCTGCAATTCTCTCAAAACATCCTGGATGCAAATTCACGGTACCAGCTCCTTCAAGCAGAACACCAATTGGAGCAATTTCTAGTAACTTCCTTGTACCAGAATAAAATACATGTACTCTTTCTAAGTCCAATTAAACGCAAATATAGTACATATTTAGCAAAAATGCTTGATATATTTTTAAGTCCATTCTATCTCAATCAGTCAGTTAATTCACCATTAATCTAACACCCGCATGTCATGGCCAAACTTCAAATTCAGACAATATAATTATCAGATATGATCAGACAATATAATTCTCTACAGTATGTACACCTGATCTCAATCCAATGATTGGTCTCGTTCTCGCAAATCTAACCATTGGATAATAAATACTACTCATCCAGATGGACTGGTTTGCATTATATCAGCAATTTCTAGCATATTCTCGACCCGAGTGTTTACTCCAACTCTAAAACCTACAAAAATACCATCATAAGGAGTGCCAAAGGTCGAGTCACTTAGACAATTTAACAATTTATATGCACTTAAGTTTATAAATAGATATAGGCAAATTTACTCCACCACAGAATGAATGAATGAGGTCGAATAAAAATGAATGAATACATGAACCAATCAGTAAAGGAATGAAATGAGTCAAGCAATGAAAATAAGTTTGTACACGTGTGGTAATGTTAAATACAACGACAACGGAGCTATCGCACCAATTGTAAAACCAAGCCTAAGTAACGTCCTAGACAATATCGTAGACAACTACAAATAAACACATGCATTCTTCATTCAATGCTTAAAAACATATTTAATACAACACAATATTATAATAAAGATTTCCACTGTTTCACACATTTTTTCAGGAATACAATTATTCACTCCCCCATAAAAGCTGCAATCAGTGTGCATCTATTGCTGACTTACCTGTCGTGTTCCCAAGTTTTGCACGGTGCACGGTAATGTGGCGATGTCTCCCTCACTCACTGTGACATTGGACTTTCCCGGTACAAAACTGGGATCCGGAAGTGGAATTTTTACCGCCAAGTGCGCGCCTGCACAACAGCAAAATAAGTTTTCCAAGTGACAATGTGCCTCTACTGACGTGCAAGAAAATGTGACGTCATGAAATATGAATATAAGAAGTGCGCGTACAACTCGTTCAGTTTAAGCAATAAAATAAATAAAGGATTAGGCTACTGCAAGTCAACGTTCTCTCCGCTTGAGACATAAACCAATCAGGAACACAAACAGTTTAAGCAATAAAATAAATAAAGGATTAGGCTACTGCAAGTCAACGTTCTCTCCGCTTGAGATATAAACCAATCAGGAACACAAACAGTTTAAACAAGAAAATAAATAAAGGATTAGGCTACTGCAAGTCATCGTTCTCTCCGCTTGTGTCATAAACCAATCAGGAACATGAACATGTTTGCCAGCATAAAGATTCGGAATTAAATTAATGAATATGTTAACGAATATGTTTCTTTTATTAAAATGCCGATTGCAAGTAAATATTAACCTCAGCGAAAATCGAAGTTTCTTTCGATATTATTGGTTCCTTCTCTCTCATTCCGCCCCCCCCCCCCCCCAAACTCCACAAGAGTTTGCTTGCTTAAAGATCGTATTTGTCAGATTATTATGTTCATATCTTCAATTGACGCCTGGCACCTATTTAGTGTTGCATTGCTTTTTGAACATGTATGAGATAACTAAACATTTCTCTCTCTCTCTATGTCTGTCTTTCGTTACATCTCTTTCTCCCTTTATTTAACTGAATTTTCTCTAGCTCCCAATCTAATCGTGCGTAGATTTCTAACACTCAGAACTCTGTTCAACTCATCATACTTTACGCTGAGGGAAAAAAATGCTCGCATCAAAGGCAAAAGTTTTCGAATTTTCTACTGATATGAGATCTGGTCTTTTATTTTCTGAAATAATTAATCAGAACTTGCATCAGCTCAACAAACATGGCGGCTCTTTGGCTTTGAAGTTTGTATTCGGTGTGTTACGACTGAATGAACAAGCTTTGGATACTGCACAGTGGTAATCAAGGCCCAAGATCCTCCTAATAAGACTTGAGCTTCGGTCATTGATATACTTTTTTTTTTAGCACCATCAAAAGACTCTAATGTCTAGCCTTTAAAGTTATATTGATACCTTATCTAACCCTGTTTTTTTTTCTTAAACTATTTTTTTAGGTGTCTTGTGTTTGCAAGTTATTGAATTTATGCTCGATAGGCATTTATTTTTTTCAGATTAATTTCATTGTCCGTGAGTTTGCTA
Source organism: Sinotaia quadrata (assembly GCA_028829895.1). Classification (NCBI taxonomy): domain Eukaryota; kingdom Metazoa; phylum Mollusca; class Gastropoda; order Architaenioglossa; family Viviparidae; genus Sinotaia; species Sinotaia quadrata. The sequence goes on along the minus strand of CM054177.1, from coordinate 41,018,966 downwards.
ACACGTTTTTTATGCATTCTTGACGTTATTTATTTTATCTGAAGTGAATAATCTCTGTAGAAGTAAATAATTTCTATCCAATGGCGTACATACTAAATTAATTATTTCTTAATATGATTATTGTTTTTGTTTTTTTAATGTGTAGAAGTAAATATTTTCTATCCAATGGCGTACATACTAAATTAATTATTTCTTACTATGATTATTGTTTTTGTTTTTTTAATGTGTACAAATGTAGAAGTAAATATTTTCTATCCAATGGCGTACACACTAAATTAATTATTTCTTAATATGATTATTGTTTTCGTTTTTTTTAATGTGTACAAATGTATCCAATAAATGTTCTAGCGGGAGTCGACAGTTCAAGGTCACACGCAAGACAATAGGAGCACAACCTTACTTTGCTCGGTTACGCTGTTTCGTAAACCCATTTCTGGTCCTTGAGCAGACCGGACTGATGGTATAGCAATACAGACAGATCACTAGAAATTAAGTGGTCCTTGAGCAGGCTGGACTGATGGTACAGCAATACAGACAGATCACTAGAAATTAAGTGGTCCTTGAGTAGACTGGACTGATGGTACAGCAATACAGGCAGATCACTAGAAATTAAGTGGTCCTTGAGCAGACTGGACTGATGGTACAGCAATACAGACAGATCACTAGAAATTAAGTGGTCCTTGAGCAGACTGGACTAATGGTACAGCATTACAGACAGATCACTAGAAATTAAGTGGTCCTTGAGCAGACTGGACTAATGGTATAGCAAAACTGATAGGACACCGAAACTTAAGTTAAAAATATAATAATTCTTCTCTCTACCTTTCTCTTTCTTTCCCATTTAAGTACAAACATTAAGTTCATCATCCGAAAGCATGCCGTGTAGTTTGTGTGCGTGTGTATGTGTGTGTGTGTGTGTGTGTGTGTGTGTGTGTGTGTGTGCGCGCGCGCGCGCGCATGAAGCGTATATGTGATATGAAGTAGTTGGTGTGTGGATCCAACGTTGTCATCAACATCAGTAAAACGTGTTGTATGTAAGGTGATTCCTGTGAATTTCATTTGAGAACCATTACAGCAGAGATTTGTGGCCTGAGTTTGGTCTCAAGAATTTATGAGGATCATTGTGAACATTCCTTGTGATATTTTGAGTAAATGTTCACATAAAATCAAGAGCATTCCTACTGTTGTGCTTGATAGTGCATGTTAAATTTAGGATGATTCTCTACGGTGTGCTTGGAGAACGTGTCGAAGATTCTGGAACTGTTATGTAATATGTAACATGTAACATGGACCTCACCTAAAATGAAAAGCAGTGACTTATTGCAAAATGTGCAGCTATGAAACATGTGCCGGCGACAGCCGACATATTTGAACTAGTGAACTAGTTATGTGTACTGACTCTCATTTCAGTGATGATATCCATGAACTTGATTATATATTTATATTATTGACTGCTTATGCCTATGCTAGGTTAAACTGAGCAATTGTCCAGCATTAATTGAACATTGTTGTGAAGTGATATACATGTCAGTGCCCTTTTGATTATATTCATATGTTGTATATTTGATTGTTGATTTAATACATTTATTGACATTCTTATACAGATGGATAACCATATGTTGGAGAAGAAAGTAGGTGGATGGAGGTTCGTTAAATATAGATTTAAAAAACGAATTTACCTTCTCCTTTGGTAAGAAGTTTTCCATCCTACAGAAATATTGTGTGACGGTAAATGTTTGTCTTTATTGTTGTGGAAGAGAGAAAACATTTACAGCGCCCACATATCCGTTAAGTGAGAGAGACGAGTGGTTCCTTTTAGAGAATTAGTAATAACCTAAATTTAGATTCTAATCACTTGTAATTAGCTATGGGTAATTAATTAATAATAATGATAAACATTAATTACATGGCGTTGTGTCACACTACTGTTTTTGTCATCACGCTTAATAGCGATAATGCTTGGGAGCAGAAACCCGACATTTAAAATAACAAAGTCTAAGCCGATTGACATGTCAGGTAAACGACACTAGAAGAAGAATCTGTCTTCTTTCTTCTTACTATCTCCTAATTTGTTGAATTTTATTGAGTTCCTTTTGTCCTCTCGTCAATTTTCCTATAATGAATTTCTATCACGCACAAGGTAAATCGAATAGGTCTCTAGCCGGCAGGTACCCTGACAATGCAAGTGGCTTGACCAGACTATTCTTGTTAAGACTCGCACCAGGCTCCTAAAAGTGTCTCTCTTTCGATTATTTGACAATAGCAAAATGCTTGGGTTGTTTTATACTGTAAAAATGGGTTCATATCACTAAGACAGCAGACTACACTAAGATAGGCATTTACAGATATTTATTTTTTTTTAAATTCTTATAAAGCATGCAATGACGTGTTCGTCTACAACACCACAATTTGCTAAGTGCATATTTCTTATAGAACTGGTTTTAAATCGTACTTTTTTTATTTTAAGCACAGAGGTCTTGACCTTTCTTAAATGCCGTCACAATTTCGTTTAGAACTCTTAAATTGACCAATCACAACTTTAGACGTAACATTTCAATATAACTCAAGGTTTTATTTTCATAACTAGCTGTGGTTCTCTTTTCTTCACTTCTTAACAAACCAAAAACAATGAATGACCTGATTATGGAAAGCAAGGTTATGTCTTATCTCGAAATGCAACCTTACTTCATGGACAAGCAAAGCGTCCAGTTGAAATTCCGTCTCTGAGGACAATACTTTTTTGAAAAGATGGGTGGCCTTAAGAATGGTCTGACTATAGGCAGCGATTGAAGGAGGCAGGTCTTGTAACTTCCCAATGTAGATTCAGTGCGGAACATTACTCTAAAAATAATCTTGAAATAGGGTAAATTCTTCCTTTAAATAGTCAACTTCGTCTACTGAAAAGTCGTTTATAATATGCGTCCTTTAACTATTGTAAGACAAAGGGGACATAACCCCTTTGAGCACACCAACCATATGTTAAAAATGAATGGTGCGGTGTGTGTGATTTCCCCCTCTCTTTCCATTAAGATTGTCTAGATAGGTTCCCAGCTTGTCTTCTTTTATTTTGTTTGTTAAATATGTTTGCTATATATTATTGTTCTGTTTCCTGTTCATAATGACGTTGCCATAATTTATGTGTTTAAATACATTTTTGTATCACTGAAAGATGATATATCGTGACTTAAAAAGAAGATAATTAAAGTTCAGGAGGCGCTTATTGCGATTTGATCGTTTGGTATTGCGATTTGATCGTTTGGTATTGCGATTTGATCGTTTGGTATTGCGATTTGATCGTTTGGTATTGCGATTTGATCGTTTGGTATTGCGGAGAAATGAAGAAGAGAATCATTTCGCGTGCTGGTAAAGACCATGGAAGTGGGAGCACGTTTATAGACCATCATAATAAGCAATGTCAAAGGTAATAGGGCTAGGTCATACAATTACGTACAGTTAAATCAGAAGTACAACACACTATATCAAAATAATTACGCTAAGAGCAATAATCCTTATTAAATCTAATTAAATAAATTATTTTGACTTTTTATAAGCATGCGTATTTGAAAAAATGCAGGCACGAACACACACACACACACACACACACACACACACACACACACACACATACACACACACACACACACACACACACACACACACACACACACACACACACACATTGCGCGCCTGATACTCATGCAAGTAAATTCCTGAAGGAAAACCTATTTCACAAACTCTTCCACAACTCCAAGAAAGAAAGAAGAAACCTCTTCAGCGACTAGGCATCTCGCTTCCTGAATAGAGTCTGGTTCACAAGGCATAGGAAAACATATTAACCAAGCGTTTTACACAATTGCATCGTGCCAGGAAGAGTCCCGAATGGCTTCACCACAGCAGCGAAAGAGATTGATGACTTAAGCGGAGGACAAAACGTAAGATGGAAATAAACGACTAAAAAGCGACCGTGTGTAAATGCGTGTGTATGTGTGAGAGAGTGAGTGGAAAGTATGTCTGGGAGCGAGTTAAGAGGCATGAGAGAGAAAGGGAATTAATGAAAAGGGAGACAGAGAGCAAAAGAGACAGAGAGTAAGCTTGTGCGCACGTGTTCTGCTTTTGTTGGAGGTTTTGATGCGCGAAATATAACAACCCGACGGCCCTGAAAGAAAACCGCCCAGAAGGAGCAGGGCGCGTCTCAGAAACCAGCACGGTCTTCCAACGACTGGGGAGTTGGGACTAATAGGGAACGAGAGGCACTTCAGGACATTCTGGCAATCACGGGGTTTCGTCCGGAGCGCATTCAGAACTGCGAACAAGAGTCCCTGTCTTCCATCGCAGCTTGCCGTTTTCCTGTGAGGATAATGTGCACAGTGCCATTTCATTTTTCGTCAGATGTCAAGGGCAGCTCTCACCCTGAACGGTTATATTTAAGAGATTCCATAATGTAAGTCACAACGTTTACCCCGAATACAGCAAGTACTCTAAGTGATAAAATCCCGGATGTAGTCTGAGTCGATTTGACTGATTTTAACCAGGTTGTAGTCGACTCGTTTAGGATAAAGCATAGAGATGGCTGTACACGTCACCTCAGCAATGATGGCTGTACACGTCACCTCAGCAATGATGGCTGTACACGTCACCTCAGCAATGAAGAGGGTCATGTTCAGTTACACATTGAACTCAGCAGTGAAGAGGTGGTAATATTTAGTCAAACGTTGAACTTAGCAGTGGAGAAGTACCAAAGTTCAGTCTTAAGATGACTTATTGTCACTTCGCGAACTGATAGCAAAGTTATTGTAATAGCGATCAATATCAATCAGCTGCCTGTTGCATTATTCAGTTTTTATTTGTAAACTGATGTAAAATATTTCCTTCTCATCAGCTGTGCACCAATCCTGGCAATGCACACTTTCTTTCATCTTCTCAGATGAATCCATTCCCAATTCTCACATGTGCACTATTAGAGGCCGGATACACTAGCAACTTAACTACCATTTCATTGACAGCTTGTTTCAAATTGCTGTCTCTCAAGGGACACCACTCTCTGTTTATGTACGTTTTGCGTCTGTCGTCTCCAATCTTAACACGCTTCTTTAGTTTTTTTGTTTCTCGTTTTCTACTTATTCTTCTTTTTCCACTTTTAATATTACATTTTCCTTCATGAGAACACACCACAGTGTAATACAGATCATTCGAGTTTTCTATTTTCTGTGTGTGCGTGTGTGTTAGTTGAGACAGCGAATGTAATTAATTAGTTGTCGTATTTCAACTTCCCTTTGAAAAGCAAGGTTGTTAAGTAAAATGTCTTGCTCTAAATCAGTTGTAATGTAGTCTAATTTCAAAGCCATGTTTACTATTTACATGCTTGGCATAATCCTTATCAATTTGTATTATTCAAAATTCGTGTTGTCAAATTCCGATTACAGTATTTCTATATTCCTTATTTTGGTGGATTCCAACTTAGTGTGGATAATTAGAGCAATGTATTGTCGAATTGCAAAGTATTGCCTGATTCCATTATATTTCACCAAAATCCAGTCTGAAGATATTTAAATCTAAAGTCATTTTCTCTTACTCTTAGTCTAGATCTATAATTCTGTATCTTGTTATCCAATCATATGTCTTCTGTCTAATCCCATCTTTTTGCCATGTGTGAGTAAAGGCATGCTTGTTTGTTTATCAGCAAGACAACAGTATATGTCTTGCTGCTATGTCGTATTGTCATGTTACGTGTTTTGTTATCTAATTCCGTCATGTCGCTAGTCATTTTGTCAGTATATCTGTATTTTCTAATTCCGTAATTTTGCTATATCTTACTGTCAATATACGTGTCTTGCTGAGTAATTCCTCGTCTTCTTGCATATTTCCATTTCATCTTATTCCAGGCCTTGTTTATTTTATCAAATGTTTAGTTATCTAATTCCTAAATGTGTGTATCCAATTCCAAAGTACTGCGCAATGTAATGTCTTCTGTATAATTCTAAAATCTTGCATACTTTAGTGTCCATGATCTAAATCCAATGTCTTGCATACTTTAGTGTCCTTGATCTAAATCCAAAGTATTGCATACGTTATTAGTTTTGGTCTAAATCCAAAGTAGACGGATGTTTACGCTCGCCTGTTTAAATGCAGGGAAAAAAATCAATGCTGTCAGAAAAGCGTTCGGGACACGGAAATCGAGTTCCATAAAGACATGTTAAGAAGTCGGGAATGGGGAGGGGAAGATGTGAAATAACATTTCACAAAATACTGTCTATTTGCCGTTCGTCTTGCACCTCAGTTCCGTTTTGAGGAAATCTTATTTTACCCAACAGTTTGAACGACGTCATGTCCTTAACATCATCAAGGGTTGTTGACTTAACGCAGCTATAGGCAATGGGCATGTTATAAACACCAACCAAACAACAGTAACTGCCACTGGAAATCGTGACCCTGAAGGTGTATCGGGCCCAACGTTTGCTGTGCATGGATTCACATGTTGTGTTAACAGGGAATCGATAGTCGGCAGATCGGGGACTCGCCTCTGAGACAGCCAAAAACTATGTTGTAGCGATCTGAATGGAGAAACTTGTGTAATTTGTTGCTGCAGCCAAACGAGGGGGTGGGGGTGTTGGAGAATACAGCACAGCGCGTTGGTCTGGACGAGTACTGGATACACCTAACCCCCGTTCCGACACAAGCCGATATCCGATGTCATAAAAATATTAGAAGACAGTTTCTCACAGTATTTTCTTTTACACAAAAGTATATATATATATATATATATATACACATACATATATATAGTTAATTACTTCTTTATCAAAGTACCTAGATCATACCAAATGCACACAGGCTACCAAATACAGCCACATAAAAGTGGAAGACCGGAAAGGTAATAATTGGAAGATTACCTGGTTCGCAAGCTGAACTAATGTGACACCTATTCTCCATTTTTCCCCACAAAATTACTTTTTTCTGGGAATCGAAGATTTGACACTTTAATTACAGTATAATATCATTTTAAAATTATGTTCTGCTAGTGTAACTATTTTTGAAGGAGTTACCAAGAAAATAAAATGCATAACTTAGATTTGGTGTTCCGCAAAGCCCGCAATAACGTCAACAGTTCCGCAGCTTTGAAATCCGCTGACGTACATACGTTACGTGACGCAGATTGGTGCAAAGACCGGCGTATATTGGCACAAAACGGCGAATATTGTGACAGACTGGCGTACACTGGCACAAACTGGAGTATACTGGCACCTACTGGCTTATACTAGCAGAGAATGGCGTGCAATGGCACAGAGTGGTGTACCCTGGCAGGATACTGGTACAGCCTATCGTATGCTGGCATAGACTAGTTTACACTGGTACAGATTGGCTTTTGCTGGCAGAGACTGGCGTATACTGGCACAGACTGGCGCATGCTGGCATAGATTGCCATATACTGGCACAGATGTGATAACTTTATGATGGCTAAAGTTAGCTTAGGCTTATACCATTTACAAGAGAATTCTGGTTTATTTGGTAATTTTTGCAGTTGGTCAGCAATTCTAACATGTAAAGCGGTAAGGTGTTTTAAACAGAATATTCGTATTTGGTCTAAATCTGGTGCTTTCCACTTTGCCATTTTTCTTAACTTTTCTTAACATCTGCCTCAATGACTGTGATGTTGCATTGTTGCGGTGTGTCTTTATGGTCGTTTTCCAGTTCCTCAATGACTGTGATGTTGCATTGTTGCGGTGTGTCTTTATGGTCGTTTTCCAGTTCCTCAATGACTGTGATGTTGCATTGTTGCGGTGTGTCTTTATGGTCGTTTTCCAGTTCCTCAATGACTGTGATGTTGCATTGTTGCGGTGTGTCTTTATGGTCGTTTTCCAGTTCCTCAATGACTGTGATGTTGCATTGTTGCGGTGTGTCTTTATGGTCGTTTTCCAGTTCCTCAATGACTGTGATGTTGCATTGTTGCGGTGTGTCTTTATGGTCGTTTTCCAGTTCCTCAATGACTGTGATGTTGCATTGTTGCGGTGTGTCTTTATGGTCGTTTTCCAGTTCCTCAATCTATTTTGCTAAGACATTATGAGTACGAGAATTGCTCCAAATGTTCTCCCAGAATATCTTAGTGTCCATAATGTTTGGAATCTGTTATTATGTTCTGGGATTTCCTTTGAATTCTTGATATAGTCTTCCAGGGTAAGTTTCGAATATTTTGCTCTGTTGGAATTGTTGACGTCTTGCAATGCATTTTTTAAGACGGTGACTGAGTCCCTGTAGTCTTTGTTTGGCATCTTGTATTGCGGTCTTAATATTTCTATAATTTAGATGGTATTTGTTTACTAATGCCTTTTCAGTTTTCCATTGTTATGAGCTGCTGCTGACTTATGTATTTCCAAGTACACTCTTTTTATTTTCTATTCTTCTCTTCCATGGTGGTACGGATGGTTTCATTGTTTGGACTTTGGCTGGTATTATATATTTTGTCAATTATCTTTGCTGTAGCATAAATGAGGCTATTGGTTTCTGTAATATCGTTTGTGAAGATGTATCATACAACTTTATTTGCATTGTGAATTGCTGTTGTTAAAGCTGTAATATCGTTTGTGGAGATTACCTTACTACTTTATTTGCATTGTGAATTGCTGTTGTTAAAGCTGTAATATCGTTTGTGGAGATGTATCTTACAACTTTTTTTGCATTGTGAATTACTGATATTAAATCTTTGATATTTTATAGTTTTCGAGTTGGTGTTCTTCCAATGTGTGATTTATTGTTGTCCATGAAATCTTTTATTTCTTCAAGCATGCATTGCTGTTTTTCAGTTAGTTCATTATTTATTTCCTCATTGTGGTCGTCAGCCAGATTTGTTAAATTATTTTGTTGCTGTTCAATATGTTTTATTTCTAGGATTTATTTTTTTTATTTTTATTTCTAGGATAGTAAGAAGCTTATTGTGCATGATTGATCTTTTTTGTTCCTGGAGTCGTTGTTCACTGATAATATCATCTGGATATTGTTTTTGCCAGAGTTCTTGCACCCTTTTTCTATATCTTCTTATTGTTGGTTGACTTTCTTAATAAGAGGCTATTACTTGTATATTTTCTTCTTTAGTCCAGTTCCTCTGAGTTTTTCTTATGTTCCAAAAGCCCATTTCCACCAGAACACTCTGAAACATCAATATCTAATGCATGTATTTTTAATGTGGGCGAAATGTGATCCGTTTTAGAATCTTTTTTTCCCTTCTCCATCATAAATCAGATGGGTAAAAAATGCGTAATAATAAAATGAAATGTTGTTGATCTGCTAGTTATCAATACATTTGCACAAAGAAATCAGTATAATTGCAAATGAAAGATGGACGGGGGAGTTGATAATTGAAGTAGTAGAGATGCAGTGATGAAAATACATTAAAAGTAGCAATATGACTTATTCAATTTACGTCAAGGGAAGGTGAAATACGTAATATCATGTGGTTTGTGAATTCACAACTTCACATACATTTGCTGATCGATGTCTTGTCTTTGCACATGAAAAGTCACATAGTATAAAATCAAATACTATTATTCACAGTTTTAACACTCCTTTATGTGACTCTTCATCCAGAGTACCAAATCACATATCACTTCATTTACATGCACGATCTCAATGCAGATTCCATCAAAATAAAGACTTAAGACTCGAGTAAGGCTTACAAGAAATGTAATCGTAACTAAGCAGAGAACCTGAAGGCTAACGTGCGCCGTAGCTAAGTATTTCCTACTGAAGAGGACTTAAAATATTGATAGACATAGTAAAGCTTAAGACATTCACGGATTTGAAAAGACGGGATGGATGGAGGGATGTACAGGCAAGCAGGCCAGCCTTGTGTCTGATCAATACTTTAGTAAGATACTTCCAAAGTTAATAATAGTATATGTGATCTATATAGCTCGGCGTTGATGTCTGTTTAATTCCTATTTCATATATGTATTCAGCAACTTGGCTTCCAGCTGATATCGTATATTTTAGTCCTCTGACATTACGCAACCGGAAGCGCTCCCCAAAATCATCAATCAAACAAGGCAGATGTATATTCACATATGATATGGTTCGAGAACTGAGGTTTTATTTACTAATTAATAAATACTCTTCGACAGCCAGTCTAAATTTCATATAGAATTATTTTCAGTACACAGCTTTTCTCCAGCGTAAAATGAACGTCACACAATTCTATACACATAACTGGTTAGACACGACAAGGTACAAAGTTGTTTAAAATTTGTTTTTGTAATTGTTCCATACAAGAGAAGTCAAATTATTGTCACATGTATCAATAGTGTAAAGCCATTAGAAGGAGTTAACATTGACATTTTTAGTTTTCTTTGGTGACGACTCGCGCTATAGATTGTGTATTTGCCCACTCACTGAGTATAGTCAGTCAAGAACTCACTCACTGAGTAAACTAAAGGATAGTCAGAGTCACGAACTCACTCACTGAATAAACTAAAGGCTAGTCAGAATCACGAACTCACTGAGTAAACGAATGGCTAGTCAGAGTCACGAACTAGGTCAATGAGTAAACTAAAGGCTAGTCAGTCACTAATTCACTCACTGAATAAACTAAAGGCTAGTCAGAGTCATGAATTCACTCACTGAGTAAACTAAAGGCTAGTCAGAGTCACGAATGCACTCACTGAGTAAACTAAAGGCTAGTCAGAGTCACGAACTCGGGCACTGCAGATTGTAGAATGAAACTTTTCGCGCGTGATGTATGACGTGTTAGGAGCATTACGTCATTTCAATGGGCCTTTTAAGGTCTTTTGAATTTTTTATGTTGTTTAGTTATCTCGCAAATCCGATTCTGTTATCATATCTCGCTTGTCATATTTCAGGTGTTAAATTTTTAAAGATTGAGGATTTGGTGAAATACATAAGTTTTGTCTCTTGTTATATTTTGGACACATATGGAGTTACGTTTATCCGCTATTCTCACTTATTTATATCTTCCCTCTCCCACTCCTTTTCACCGTGTAGTCCTCTCCAGCCTTGGATTCCATTCTATTTACTTTTGATGTATGACGTGAGTCATGCAGAAAGAAAGAAAGAAAGAAAGAAAGAAAGAAAGAAAGAAAGAAAGAAAGAAAGAAAGAAAGAAAGAAAGAACGAAAGAACGAAAGACAGAAAGAGGGGAAAAGGAAAGAGAGAAGGAAAGGGAAGAGGGATAGAAGGAAGGAAAGAAAGAAAGAAAGAAGAGGGAAGGAAAAGAGAGACTTCATCCATCCATCTATCTATCTATCTATCTATCTATCTATTTATCTATCTATCTATCTATCTATCTATCTATCTACCTCTGTATCTATTTATCTATCTATCCATCCACCTATCTATTCAATTACCCTCCGTCCATCGATTTCACTGATTTTATTTATCCAGAGCACCATGAATTCCGTACCTCACTCCCCACTCTCTACTATAACGCACAGTTTTAATTGCACTCACGTAAACCATTTGCTCTGCGAACAGGTCGCCATTGCCTGGACCCTTGTTTTCTTCATTTCAGTGGAGCGTGTTTTAAATTTGAAGGAATGTCGATCTCCGAGTGATAAAGCAATCATAAACTTTTCATGCCCTAGCAAGCGAGTCCTTACCAGCAACTTTCAAGTATAATGGTGTCTCAAGTACCTCTATCAAACTTTATAATGGGTAAATACATTTTTAACGATGAGCATTGGTTTACTTGGAAAACTGATCTTGCTATTGTTCATGCAGACTTCTGCCCTATAATAAAAAGGTTTCCGTTACTCGAGATACTATGTAGATCAATGTGTTCCGTGTGCAAACAGATAAATGAAAACGGGACACGAAAATCACACATATGCTTATTTTATTTAGGTTATGCAAACAGAACCGATCGACAGTAGAAAGTAAAATTGATTCTAGCGAAAGAATGCTGAAAATGTTTAGAGTTGACTGATTGCTGTCTTTATTTTCTTAAGGCACCATCCTCGGCTGCAGATGGTCATAGGTTGGAAACCAACCGTAGTAGTAGTAGTAGTAGTAGTAGTAGTATGCCTCTTTGAGTAGTGGAGCGAGCCTTACTATTTCTCAATAAGTCCAACAGAACAGTAACAATCATTGATGTCACTGTTCCAAGTGATAGAAACAGAAAAACAAATGAAAGAGAAAAAATAGAAAAATACCAAGACCTCAGAATAGAAATTTAGAGACTGTGGAATGTAAAATCAGAAGTGATACCTATATTGATAGGAGCTTTGAGGAACATAACTTCTGAATTGGAAGGCTACCTGAATAAACTACCTGGAAACCACAGACTCGCTCCACTACTCAAAGCAGCGCTCCTCGGAAGTGCCCACATCCTCCGTAAAACCTTGGATCTCCAAAATCTTGGTAAGATTCCGTGACCTTGGATCACAACCGACAGTCAAACAAAGTCGTGGAAAGAGGCTGAACAATAATAACAATACTAGTAATAATAATTAATAATGTAAACAATCACTATTATTTATATTATTATTAAATCCCAATGCTTGTTGTATATAGTTGTGTTCAGATTACACTATAGGTGTCTGATCTTTCTGACTGGAAAGTCTACTTTTATTAAATTCTGAAAAACAACTTGTCTAAAAAAGAAAATGTGCATACTCTTTATCTTTAGGGTTATTTTCAGCAATCCGAGCAGAAATTAATCAATTTCCATATGAAGATATACTTTTATTTTTATTTCAGTTATCAGATTAATTTTGTAACCGATCTCAATTGATAAATTACTCGTCTGGGGAATTTTGATTAAACTGAATAATACCGCATACGATAACATGATAATGAAATAAATCTTTCTGCTAATGAGACTGTTATCAGTTTTACAATTCTCGCTTACTGGTGTAGGTTCAAGTTGGAATAATACCGCACGTTGCACTTTTCATTTTATTTTTTTTTTGCTCCTCTTTCCTTAAAAGTATCTTATGTCGTTTTACGATATGTTACAGTCTACTGTAATAATAATACTTTTAAAAAATAGATTAAGAGATACAGATACGCGCTCACACACACAAACACAAACATGCAAACACGCACGCACGCACATTAAAATCATTCATTCACAATATAATAGAAACACACTCACCATCGCACGTAACCTAGAATGGTCACACACTCTCACGAACAAACCTACCAACCCACATTCACACTTCTACGCGCCCAACATAGGTTCACAGTCGCGCACACAAACGCGCGCGCACACTATCTCACAATGCACACGGATTGAGTGACAGCTAGGTGGTTGATGAAAAGAACAATAAAAAAAAATGTCCACGAATGGAGTGCTGATTCATGTTATTATTAATTGATAGAAGGGCGTCAATTTCAACACTGCTAACGTGATCTTTCCAGTATCGCTCTCCCGTTCTCGTAAGCAGCAATGCTCTTTCACATTTCAAGCGTAACTCCGTATCGTATTGTGATATCCTGTGCGGACGTGACAATGCTAAGTTGTATAATGTCGTAATTAAGCCGTATTCCATTATTTCATTATTCTGCCTTTATGTCCGCCTGCCTAATATGTTTTCATAGCAGTTACCAATCTAAGATTGCCCCTTGTTAAGTAATCTTTCCAAACCTTGTCTTCACCGCCTGGCTTTTAATAAGCCTTAGTGTGACTGTTTTGACAGTAGTCATTCCTTGCACAAGTTTGGAAGTCGTACTGAGTTCTGTCCCTTTCAACAAAGGGCACACTATTCTAGAAGTATATGCGATATTTTCGGGTTTGTTGGCAGTATGTTGAATAGACGCTGGAAAACTATTTCTTGTTGTGGTCCAGTTTCCTGTTATGTCATCCCGCCAGAACAATTATATAGCTCTTGTGTCTGACAATATTCCCTGAAGAGGTCCGTAGATGTTACGCGACAGTGATATATTAAGTAAAACAATTTATAATGGTCCCAGTTTTATAGAGTAATCTTAGGGCGAACGACGCGGGAGATGTTTTGTTGTCAACACGTCGATTTCTGTAAACTGAGTGCCAAGAAATTCAAAGTGGTGATAGTATATTGATTACACTCAAAAGCTGAAGACAAATAATAACATGACGTAATGACATTGTACATACAAACGAAGGCAAATAATAACATGACGTAATGACATTGTACATACAAACGAAGACAAATAATAACATGACGTAATGACATTGTACATACAAACGAAGACAAATAATAACATGACGTAATGACATTGTACATACAATCGAAGACAAATAATAACATGACGTAATGACATTGTACATACGAACGAAGATAGAACGATACATAAACTATCGTGTACGATGACAAGAGTAACAAAATTCAATTGATGAAAATCGACACAAGTCTGTGTATAAATGAGTGATGTGCATGAAGGACACAATTAGCGGGTGATTTTCTCTCTCCCATTTCCTTCAAGAAAAATGATCCACAAATATATTTTAAACGACCTAAACACCACAAGTAAAATAATATAATTTAAATATAAATAAATGAATAAATAAATAAATACAGAACAATATTAAAACTAATAAAGAAAAAGAAATTCATTAGATCAGAAAATGACTAGAGATTAGAGCCCGAAAAAACTTTTGAATTGGCAACCGAATACTAATCTCTCTCTCTCTCTCTCTCTCTCTCCCTTCTAGGTTCCAATCGCTCCTCCCTCTCCCCCCTCCCCCCCCCCCCCCCGACCCTCTAGGTTCCATTCTTTTGTTTTAAACGACGCTTTTGGCGTTCATGCGAGCCACACAATTCTTGTCTTCTGGCGCAAATATCAATCCTACCAAAAATGTTATTTCCCTGTCTGGCTTGTAAAGAAGAAGAAAATCCATTTTATAAATTGGATCATCTAAAATGCCAGACTAACCTTTAGCTGATTCGAATTGCCTCTTTGGCTGTATAGTTTCATGCCACCCACCGATACCGTAATATAATGCGGAAATTATCTTCTCTTGGATGGAACCATATGGAATAAAATCTTATGATGGAGAGTAAAGGGAGTTGTGAAGTGGATGTGTCTGAATGCTATTCCAAGACTGGTATTACTTTCCTTAAACTCTTTCTGATATTGTGCTTAAAACTGAGTGCATTATTATAAGCTAAGTCGAGGGCTACATAATGTTAGCCTAAGTATGTAAGAGTTGCAAAGTGCTCCATTATGTAGCTGTTTCTTTAATTATTTATGCATAATTGGTACTGGCTACATTATTTTGCTTCTTGTTTTATTTTAGCGTTCACATCTCTAGCATAATAAACTAATATTATTTAAGTCGCAGTGTGAAAAAATAACCTATTATTTCTTAAGTCGCAGTGTGGCAAAATACCCTATTACTACTCAATATGCAGTGTGGAAAATAGCACACCATTTCTTAATTCGTAGTGTAAAAATAATATTGCATAATCATTTTAATGTGATTTCATTCAATTTGTTCAGAGGACGATAGAATTATCATTCTCTACAAAAAAAACACGGCTTCAGTGCCAAAGGACCTAATCTATCTTTCTTTTACAAGAATCCTCAGGCCGTACCCCTCACCTGCTACAAATAAATATAGTTAATCTCAACTGCTTCTGAGCAAGGTGGGAAATCAAGCTCTGTGCACATGCGGTTGAGGTGGGAGATAAAATCACCCACTCTCAAATAAAAGGAGTTATTTATAGCTTAGCTAACTTATTTTCAAAGTGAGTGAGGTAACTGGTCTTTGTTTACACAAATGGCTCCCTGCCATTAGTTACCCACGTTGAAACAAAGAGAAGATTATCCCAACAACTTTCAAATCCAAAGAAGTTTACATGTTTATGGCGTGTCAAAGCTAGGGATGTAATGATACTTATGTTCACATTTGGCTGCAAGGCTAACTCATCTGATTGTCAATGAAAAGAGGTAATCTTCACCACTATCCAATGAAGGGGTGTAATCTCAACCACTATTCTAAATTTGGGGGAGCGCTTTCGGCTTCAGCCGATTTCGCACTCACTATCTAATCAAACCAATGGAGCAAGTGTCTCTATGCATGAATGGCCACAAAAAGCTGTAATGGCGCCCACTCTTATAGGAAATCTGTAGCATCTGCCAAATGCAAAAAAAAAAATATAGCAACAGATTGTTTAAACTATGCTAAATATATAATGATGTCCACCAAACTGTGCTAAATAGCTAATGCATGTCCACCAAACAATACTAAATATCTAATGATGTACACCATAGTACTAAATATCTAATGATGTACACCAAACAGTACTAAATATCTAATGACGTGCACCAAACAATACTAAATATCTAATGATGTACACCAAACAGTACTAAATATCTAATGATGTACACCAAACAGTACTAAATATCTAATGACGTACACCAAACTGTGCTAAATAGCTAATGCATGTATACCAGTCGAGTGCTTTAAAATCTCGTCTAGACGTAAATTGTTTGACATTTCTGCTTATTGAGAAATTCTTTAGTTATCATTACTTTTCTAGATAAATGTTTCCTTGCAATGAAAATGTATCATAAAACCTTAATTAATATATTTTTATTATCAACCACTTAAGAGTTAAAAGTACAAGTGATTTTATTTTCAGCCCATACACTATCATAGAAACACTAAAGTCTAAATACACTTGTAATATTGCGCAAAAGGAACAAAACTAATTCAGACTGAATTAATCATACTCCTAAAAAATTTAATAGCTTCTTTATAATATATAACACTTATTAAAGAGCAGAATTACACATCTCATTGCAAATTATGGCATATATTTCTGTTGATGAAATGTTCCCAATTCATTCTGGTAGCAATATATTGTTTGTTAAAGCAATGTAATGTCGATTATTACACGTAAAATATATTTACAAGACACAGTTGGCCCATTTACTTTAACATTTTTAATCCAGCGGGATGTCCTCTATTATTCTGAATACAAGAGGAAGACATGTACCCATAAGTGCAGTGCAAAACATGTTTACATTCTGAATGCAGTATTGTATAAATTTGAATGCGTTGAAATTGTTTGTTGGTAAATCTATTTTCATTCAAATGCTGAACTGGTCAGGCAAGGGCCAACAGAAAGGAGATGAGTCAATGTTTGTAATCAGTCGAGGCATATATGTATATCTTTATAGATCAATGTTTTTAATCAGTCGAGGCATACATGTATATCTTTATAGATCAATGTTTTTAATCAGTCGAGGCATACATGTATATCTTTATAGATCAATGTTTCTAATCAGTCGAGGCATACATGTATATCTTTATAGATCAATGTTTCTAATCAGTCGAGGCATACATGTATATCTTTATAGATCAATGTTTCTAATCAGTCGAGGCATACATGTATATCTTTATAGATCAATGTTTCTAATCAGTCGAGGCATACATGTATATCTTTAGAGATCAATGTGAAATGTGAAACAATAAAGAACAAAAGGAAAGTCGAATTCAATTCTAAAACGTTGATGTGAACAGTAAAGGTTGCAGCAAAATTTAAATTCATAGTTGAATAATGTAATGAGTCAAATGTTGATTTATTCATTTCACTATATACTGTGAACGGATGGGTCCTGTTGTGAAGAGGTTGATTCCTATTGTCAAGAGGCCAAGAGACTGAAATACAATGTTACAAGGATAAACTGGTAAGAGGCCGATTCCAAAGGGTGAGACATTTTTCCGCCAAGAAGCAGAGGATGAAATGTACTGTCACTAGGTTGTCATACTGTAAAAAGGTCGACACATACTTTTAAGTGGTTTTGCGTCATACCCTTATGAGGTCGATTCATACTGAGGTTGTCATCTGTCAAGAGACAGAAATAAACTGTAATGCAGACATGGTATAATGTAAACGACTTTAAGACATACTGTCAAAACGACGACACACAGTCAATAGGCCGAGTCCTATTATCAAGCGACTGACACAAGAGATCGATACAGTGTCAAAACATTGTTAAGGAAGCCGAGTTCTAATGATGAGTGGCTAAGTCCTCTTAAAAAGCCGAGTTCTACTGATAAGTGGCTAAGTCCTCTTAAAAAGCCGAGTTGTCAGTGTTCTACCGTCCTATTGTCAGGAGTCAGAGACATAATTATTGTCCAAAGGCCGAGTGTTACTGTCAACCGCTAAGGTATACACATAAAAGGCTGAGGCATACTATTAACAAATAGAAATTGTGTTGTTAAGAGGCCATGGCATATTGTTAAGAGGCCGATGTATGCTATCAAGAAGCCGAGTGCTACTGTTCGACACTACCACCACCCCCTTCTCATGAGTACTAGGCATAAGCAATAAAAGTGAGCCCTACTTTCAAGAGTTGTGTGCATACACTATAGTTTGAAAAAATACTGCAAAGAGGCCTCAGGATATAATATAGGGCCGAATAATTTGTGTAAAGTGTCCTAAACATATAATTATAGAGCAGAATAATTTGTGTAAAGTGTCCTAAACATATAATATAGAGCAGAATAATTAGTGTAAAGTGGCCTAAACATATAATATAGAGCAGAAGTTTTTTCCTGAAGAGAACGAAGAGTACATTACAATGCTGAATAATACTATTACGTGGACTATTTGTGCTTTATAAGTCGGCGGAGATCTATCAAGAGGCATAAGAGGACATTATAGGACCCACACTAAATGTGAAATGAGTTACGAGTGTTAAATGGGTCCGATGTGTAAAGCAGAGATAGACTTGTTAACAGCAGAAGCATGTTGAAATCTGACGAAACCAAATGAATTGGGTCAATGTGCATTGTAAAATGTCTGTGGACTAATGTAAACGATGTTCACGTGGTATCGAACCGAAAAGCACTGTACCGTAACCTATGCTTAATGTAAATGATGTTAACATGATATAGGACCGATAGGTACTGTAAAGTGACTTAGTGACTTATGTCTAATGTAAATGATGTTAACGTGGTATAGGCCCAATAAGTACTGTAAAGTGACTTAGTGACTTATGTCTAATGTAAATGATGTTAACGTGGTATAGGCCCAATGAGTACTGTAAAGTGACTTAGTGACTTAGGTCTAATGTAAATGATGTTAACAAAGCACTGCAAACCGACCGAGGCGCGTATTGTAAATAGTTAAGATGGGCGTGTCAAAGGTCGAACGAAACGGGCGTCAACATACAGATTTAGTTAGGCGATGCCGCCGTTAATTTATCTTCTTTCACGAATGTATCAAGTTGTCAGGTGTCTTAGTGGATAGATTATGATTTGAGGCAATGAAAATCTTTGTTCGCGTGAGTGGTTATATTTCTTTGGAATGAAAAAATAAGGCAGTTTTCAAATACATGTATCAAAATATTTTCTTAACTCATTCTCTTTTTGTTACTCTCACCTGCAAATATTAACAAAAACCCGACATAATCATATAAACACACACACACACACACACACACACACACACACACACACACACACACACACACATAAACACACTTATGAAAGACACACATGCATACATCCGCAAGTGCCCTCACGCTTAGGGTTTGGATAAAATTCGCTACTTTCTAAGATCTTCCATTCATTTTAAAACATCGAATGTCGTTGGCAAATCAGTCGCATGCAGAGTTCATTTACAGTTGTTTTCCGTGGCTTTCGATTACTTCCCCTTATTTTTCTCTTCGAATGATAACCGTCCATCAATCACATTAGGGGCTGAGGCAGCATAATTAGTTTCACGTTCACAGTGGTTGAATGCTAAACTTTTACGCTAAGGCTCGTGTCCCACGGTCAATCATTTCAATTCCCACAGTCATGCAAACGCTATCCAGGACTGCTTTTGAACACTTTCATCAAGTAAAACACCTTGCTTAATGGAATAGGCCCAGGTCTATTCCCATCAAGCAATGTCAGCAAGTACACCAAAGGGAGGTTGCCTTTTATCACGTGATCAGTCGTCATTCCAAGATGGCAAGTTTTCGTCAACAACTCAATGTCCGCTTCAGGGATTTCTAGTGACGAAACGGGGAAATGTATCAGGCTGAACAGGCTGAACAGGCTGAACAGAGATCAAGGGATTCTTTGGAGCCCCAAACACTATTTGCTTCCGGTAAACAATCAGCCCTTGTCACAGCTATTATTGCTGATAAAATTAGTTCATCTTCTGCTGATAGTTCACTGACAGAAATTTCGTAGTTCGCGGGCCATTTTTGCAATACCATGTATTTCCGTCAAATGATATCTTGATCACGTGATTAAACATTTACATACCATCAAATTTGGATTCGTGCTGCTTCATCCGTGTGACATAGCGTCATGCAATTGTTGTTCAAGTATTTGATGAAAATGATTGACCGTGGGACACCCGTATAAGTCATCTTTTGAATTTTGAGTCGAAACAGTACTCGGGGGTGGGGGTAAGCAAAGATAATCCTTTGCTTAGTGGCGGTATTAAGTGCACAACAAAGCTAGTTTTGTAAACCCAGAAACAGCTGACCCAACGAACGAGACCCGTTTACAGCAGTACAAAGCGCTAAACAGATGACAACAATTACTCCGGACTCATCTGAAAATAGTAATGGTTACTATGACTACCAATAAAAGAGACGTACGCGGTGACCGACGAAACTGTCCGACTTACGTAACTATAAGACGGGGCGCTAAGAGGTGAGGGGTTTGACGTTTCGTTAAGCCAGGGTCATACCTAAAGCATTTGACACCCAGGACGAATCCTAATAACAAACAGAATAACGTCCATCTCATCTAAACAACAAACAGAATAACGTCCATCTCATCTAAACAACAAACAGAATAACGTCCATCTCATCTAAACAACAAACAGAATAACGTCCATCACATCTAAACAACAAACAGAATAACGTACGGGTTGAAATGCAACCTTATTGAGTAAAACAGTCGAACTGCTCATCAGGTGTACACGTGAGACTCGATCCTTGCCCAGCAAATTACACGGTACTTTCTCGGGCAAGCTGCTTCCAGTAAATCATAATTACTCCCTTTGATAACGCTAAACCGACATTTCATTGGAAACCCAGTGTTGGAATCAAGTTCTTCACAAAGGGCATTGACTGTCGTCGGTTGTGGAATTCTGGGCAATAAATCCATTTAGTGAGAGCATGGTGAATCTCTGATTACTTCGCTTTTCTAAGTATTGTGTGGTTGGAAGGCAAACAAAAAACTTAAATTCTCTGTCTCTAACACACTCTCTCTCTCTCTCTCTCTCTCTCTCTCTCTCTCTCTCTCTCTCTCTCTCTCTTAGAGTTACTGACATGAAAAACAAAGCACACAAGGCACGAACAAATGCATTATCTCATACAATATTTGTACAGGCCTACTACGAAAAGTTTTGTACAGTAAAGTCAACATACGGTGTTTTTCGTGCGATATGTTAATTGACTTTTATTTCAGCAACAAAGGACTAACAGTTAATATGTTTGTTATCTTAAGAACGTAACGCACCAATGAATATTACAACCAAGCAATTACACTGGATGTGCAGACTATTTAAAACATACCCATATAATACATTTTGATCTTGTGCGTCATTGGGCTCACAATGTACTGTTTATCTTGCCTAATCAGGTATTTTAAGAAAAAATAAAATAAGAGAAAACCCTTGGTTTTCCAGTGACGTCAGCTAAAGTGGCCTTTTAATGTTGAGGAGAAGATACATTTAAGCAGCAAACAGACTGGCCATTAGAAAGTGACAGCCGTGAGATTTTGACATTGCTGGTCTTGGAGACATTCCATTCAGAATGCCAGAAGGCCAATACGACTTGAGCGACCCATTTCTGGCTTATTTCGAGGAGGCCGAAAGACACAAGAAACACTCTAATACGCATGATTGCGTTGGCTTTCAAGATACGGTCTTATAATAACGACTAGGTTTTAGAAGTGAATAACATATTTTTTAAAACCCAGTTACACTAGCTTGCAGTTAGCTCAGTTTTTAGAAGAAAAAAAAAATGTTTTTAGTGCTCACTTCCTTTTTTCCTTTACGTGACTCATTTTTGCAAATTTTGTAATAGCTTTCTCCCCTGCTTCTCTTTCTAAAATGGAATTAAATAATGGCCGATTAACGCAGATAAAGCAATAAAAGGAAAAGAGACCTACCCATCCACCACTCCCCCCCCCAAACACACACCCAATACAGTGGCCTCGTTTAATACAACTACTTTCTCATAAACAATAATGATGTGTCATTCTTCAAATGAAACAGGTGATCATTAAAGTAATGCACTGTACATTGCTTCAGCCGTTTCCGCTGCTCACTGTGTTGCTTCACGCTACGGTTTAGTTAACAGACCAAGCCCATTTCCACCCTAACATCGTTACAGGTTGTCTGCGATACATGACAGAATTGCGACAAGTTCCAGAAGATAACTCATTAGGTCCTCGCATTTATCTAGCGGAAGAGCCTTTATCCTTTGAAGTAAGTTTTTGTGTTTCTAGTTAATATATTTTTAATGGCTGGTTATATTTGTGCTCGTGGTGGAGTGGTGGTTGTGGTGGGAAGCACTGAACAGAGAAAACACTACGCACAGATATAGCAGCTAAATGAATACATTGTGTGTGTTTGTATATATATATGTGTGTGTGTGTGTGTGTGTTTGTATATATATATATGTGTGTGTGTGTGTATGTGTGTGTGTGTGTGTGTGTGTGTGTGTGTGTGTGTGTGTGTGTGTTTCTAGATTTCAAACAGATCACAAGACATCTAATTATATTTGACAAATGATGAAGTGCTTAAAAATAACGTTCCAGCAGTGCAAAGCTAAAAATAACTCGGACGAAATGAAGCGTTCATCATAATAACGCAAAGCTGTTAAGGCATACTAACATGTAACATCAACATCACATCAAGAGCATATCTGATGATAACGAAGATTATAACGACGACTTTGACAGTATTACTATTAGTAGTGATTGGGAGTTTAGTTTTCAATAGGTAAATGA
>CM054177.1:40951063-40993563 GCA_028829895.1 Sinotaia quadrata | reverse complement strand
ATTTATATCATTAAAAAAATAATTCTCAAGCAGACACCACTCTTCTCTCTCACTTGGCGGATATTTAGGTGCTGTAAACATTTTCTCTCTTACACATCTTTAAAGACAAAAATTCACTGTCACACAGTAATTTCGTCGATAGAAAGCATCTTACCAAAGGAGAAGATAAATCCGACTTTAAATGTGTATTTAGCGAACACCCATCTATCTCTCCAAAATATGGTTATCAATATGTGCAATAAGTTCAATAAATGTATTAAATAAATAATCAAATATACATATAACAAATACAATTAAAAGATTACTTTGCATCAACATTTCCACAAAACCACGCTAAATAATTTCAAAGCCTCTACAGTCTTATATCTTAACCCATAATTCAACAGATAATCGTCAGTATAAATCAGAGGTTAATTTCCTATCAGAGAACTGAAATGGAGTTATAGAGATTATAGTGATAATAGCTTGTAAATAACTTTGTCTAGACAATGCCACAATATTCTTTTGTAACAAAGCCACAAGACTTTATTGTCATAATAGAATTGTCAGTTTCATGTGTCCTCTAGCACTATGTTTACAAATATACAAACAAATATTTACATTCTTATAAGTGAGTCGGGAAATAAACAAATGATAATCAAACCAACAAAAATATCAGTAGATATATGACTAAAACTAAATTAAGCAGAAATAAGCAAATAGATTGTTCAAGAATGCGCCAAGAAAAGTGTAATCAGGCAATGAAGGCAACGTACATTACAATAATACCAATGTAACGTGATTGTTGGATTGTACTGGTGTTCAATGGAAGAAATCAGTGCAGAATGTGTGTTGTCTAAAAATATGCGTGCGATAAAATCTCAGTCCACATTTCTTGTTAATAAAAATATAGGTGATAATTTTAAAAAATAAATTCAAACTCAGTATCGATTGCAGAATATATTTAAAAATTAAAAAAAATATATAACAAAACTTTTTTTTTTTAATCTTTTTGAAGAGTATTTTCTAATTTATTTATTTGTTTCAGGTGCTTTTTTTATGAATGCGTATTTTTAAATTTTAGTTTGTTTCTTCTATGTTTAATCTTCTTTTCTTCAGCTTATCTGCTTACGAGCTGCTAACTTACCGAGTTTGGGAGATATTTTGTTCGAATATTTTTTTCTTTCTTCTCTTGATTCTGATTTATTATTTTTGCGGGTGTTGTTGTTGCATACATCGTCTTTTTGTGACAGGTTGAATTTCAGATTCATCTATTCGTCTATTGTAAATTATTCATTTGTAAACGTGCTGGGTTCTAGGCTAAAAGGATTTACAAAAGTTTGTAAATGGCAGTCGAACTTTTGGATCAGTTAAAGAATTGTAATACTCTGCATGATAGAAACCATTCTTCATAACTAAAAGAATACATCATTACAGAAATCAAAATTATTACATACATTATTCTGCGTAACAGAAACCATACATCATTATAGAAACAACAAATCATTAGAGAAATTATACTTCATAAAACAAACTATACATCATTACAGAAACCATATGCCGTGGCAGAAACCGAAATTCTTGATAGAAACCATAAATTATTACAGAAATCGTACTAGAATATTATTTGGTAAGATTCTAGCCCCTTGAAAACGGTGTTGCCTAAGAGAAATGTCAGTGAAAGAAAATAGAAAAAATATTTCCTTAGGACCAATAAAACATACATATTTAACATATAGAATTCATATTCAAATGATAAGGTAAAAAATCTGAAAAACATACATATTTAACATATAGAATTCATATTTAAATGATACGGTAAACAATCTCAAACTGAGCGAAGACAAAGCAAATTAACGTCAAGCGTTTCCTTGTAAAATTTTACTGAATGAACAAAATGAGATTGTGTTAGAGCCAACAAGTCAACTTAAATCTAAACTCCTCTTACAAAGCCGAAGGCAAGTATCTCATTGCTAAAACATGTGTCTCCAATTCGGTGACTAATGTTGGCAAACCCAGACCTTTTGAAGCTGTGGCGGCCATATTTGGCGGCTGCGTCCACCAACAACACAAAACAATCAAAGGCTTATCTAGCGCCAACCGGAAGGATTAGCTCCGAACACGTGTTGTAAATGTGGCGCGCATCGTGAAGGCTTGTGCACCAGGTAAAATGCATTCCATATTTAACATCCAGACCCAGTCGAGACACAAAGCATTTAGCAGAGTTATGTGCGCCAGAGAGTAAAATCTTTATTCGGACCATTTCGCGCTGCGTTCCAAACGCAGGGTTTGTTCAGTGCGAGGCTCCAGGACTGCGACTTTCGACGCTGACGATAGAGGTGAAGACACACAGGCCTCTCCCTGGACTGTCCGGTGATTGATTTCTTGGGGGTAGGGGAAGAGGACAATAATCTTACAAGAGCCCATGCTCAAGGTAGTGGGTTTAGAGACTTTAGTCCGTCTGGTTGGTATATAAACATGGCTCCGTATTCCAAAGATGTGCGCGCTAAAGATTCGTGGCAGCTAAGAATCGAAAAGACACGGTCATTTGACTAAGCAACATTGCAAATAAAAATATTTATCGAGTTCTCACTCAAAGAACAATATTGCTTCCTCCCAAAACAAATCTCTTCCATTGTTTTGTTTGATACGGGTATTGAGTGTTTATTATGGGTATCATGTGTGCGTACATCTTTCGCTGATTTCACAAAAGGGTTGAAAGGGAAAAGAATGAGCTTTGGAAAACAAATATTAACAATATGTTTTGTTATTGTAAAAGTTTTCTTTTGTAAGACGCCACATGAGTCAGATGATCAACGTTGCATGATTTTTCATAGGATCAGAATTTTGGTATGGTTTACATATCTGCGTTCATAACGTATTTCATTTTTCTGTTAACGAATTTTTTTTTATTTTGTTTTTGCTTTTCCTTCCTAACACTTTATTCATTCGTATTTCACAAGTTCACTGGCTTAAATGTTTTTGCTTTTCCTTCCTAACACTTTATTCATTCGTATTTCACACGTTCACTGGTTTAAATGTTGGTCGTGCATGTCCTGCGATTGTAAACGTCATGTCACGTGTACAGACTTGGAAAATTTGTAAACGTCATGTCACATATACAGACTTGGAAAATTTGGCAAAATGACAAGCACAGGAAAAAATTTGGGGGAGCTAATGACATAATAAGTGCTATATGACTAATGCAACTTTGATATCCCTAAACCAGCTAGGGCCTTCAACGCTCTACTATTCCAGGACGTCATATAAAAATAAATTATTAACTTCAAAAGTAACTGCACCAATAGTATATCAATTTACAAGAAGCATGTCGCACAGCCCCCCCTCCCACCCCACACACTTTTTTCTTTTGCTGATGTGGAAACTTGTAACACTAAGAATTAATGCCTAATTGCAATATAACACATTAAGCTCTCATAAGAATGCCAAGCGAGATGTCTCCATAATGGGTCTGCTAGCAA
This sequence comes from Sinotaia quadrata, assembly GCA_028829895.1. Lineage (NCBI taxonomy): Eukaryota > Metazoa > Mollusca > Gastropoda > Architaenioglossa > Viviparidae > Sinotaia > Sinotaia quadrata. The sequence goes on along the minus strand of CM054177.1, from coordinate 40,990,102 downwards.
TGTTACAAGGGAATGACATACAGTCATACACGGAAACGGATGGACAGCATCGAACTGTGATTGCTGCAATGGCTGTGCAGCAAGGAACGACTATCTCGTCCTCTGCACAATTTTAAGACTCCTCCGTAGAATGCTGCACGCTAAAAGCCACCATTTAAAGCGCTTCTTGATGGAGCTAAATTTTTACCCTCGCGCGGTAGCTGAGCTGGCAGCAAAGAAACCTGCCACGTCTTCGGAAATAGGGGTTACAGGAGCGCTTCAAATAGACAGAAAATCACTGAGCAGGAAGACATGGTTTTATTTTATATATTTTTAATGTTATATTACGCTCTAGCTCTGCTTTAAATATGTTGTTATTTCTGTGCTATTAATAGCATCAAGAACCATAGCACTGATTTACATAAGTGCATGTGAGTAGACGCATTGATGGAATCTTATTTTTCAATGGAAATCTTTTGCTCCCAAACATTCGCTTACTGGGAATTACAGATGTTATGGTGGCCCTTTGTACATGGATCGTACCAAAAGAGAGAAAAAAAAAACAAGCAGAAGATGAATTCTTCTTGTATTCTCAGCTTACCTGTCAATCAAAGAAGTGAAGTGCTGACCCAGTTCTGTAGTGAGTGTTCGAGGCTAGCGCCAAGAATGCAAACATTGCGCAGTTCAAGAATTAAATATTTAAAAACCATAGAGTTCGAGAATAACCATTTAGCCTGAGAGTGTAAATAATGGTGTGCTTTGTCCTTCACTTCCAGAAAGAACGTTCTTCAATGTGATGTTCGTTATTGCGAGAAGTCGACCAGGCATCATGCACACACACAACACGCGCGCGCACGCACACACACACACACACACACACACACACACACACACATAAACACACACATTGACTTATTACGTATATGACGTCAATTGAAATGACGAAAAGAAAGAATGAATCTTTGATTTCTGGAAAAGTGCCAGAGCTCGTGATAAATGATTTGACGAAATAATTCAATAACTGCAACATAACATAACACCCTGGGTAGTTTGAAAATAACACCGCTCAGTGACTAGTCCTGGGTAGTCTGTACCTTGTAGGACATACATTGCATATATTCACACAGTGTATAAGTCTGTGTAGTTGTTTCCAAGTATATAAATGTGAGTGTGTTTAAGTGTCCGTACGTGTGTATCATTAATATCTGATTGATTTGAAGTAGTCTTTTCATGAGTGGTACATTTTCTATCTGATTGATTGGAAGTAGTCTTATTATGACCTGCACACACTAATATAATGCACAACGTATTCTGTTATGCGTACACAAATCATGGAAGAGAGGTGTTTAAGAAAATTTGCTTTAAATTTGTTTCTTGGAAATCTGCATTTATCATTATTTACATCTGGGGATATTATGTCAAACAAAAAGTGTCATTTGTATACATGTAGATGTCTCTATTCAATTTAAGTTTGAATTAGTCGTCTGAAGTGTTGTTTCCAATAATATGGTTTGCGAGTATAGGCTGAAATAGACTGTATAACAATGTCCATTTAAAATCAGTTATACTCATTTTAATCTCTCTCTCTCTCTCTCTCTCTCTCTCCCCCTTTTTCTCGTCCTCTGTTTCTCTCTCTCTCTGTCTCTGTCTCTCTCTCTCTGTCTCTCTCTCTGTCTCTCTCTCTCTCTCTCTCTCTCTCTCTCTCTCTCTCTCTCTCTCTCTCTCTCTCTCTCTCTCTCTCTCTCTCTCTCTCTCTCTCCTTTTTGATTCTGCAAGGTCCAAACTGCGAAGCAAAGTTTGCTAACTGCACTGACAAAGCACACTTGACAGGAACACATGTTTCAATGTTGTCTGACAATAATAGAAGCTGTTGTTATTTGCATTTCATGCTTGCTCACCTGTTTTTTCCCAAACGTATATACGTGTGATTCTGGTGTAAATCAATAATATTCTTACGACAAGATGTCAACGGATATGAAGAGACAGATGCCTGATACATATATTTAATTTTTTTTCTTACCTTTGTTTAATTACAGTTTGTACTAGAAACTACAACTGTGGTTGTCTTTAGCCATATTTTAAATTTCAAAGTAGGTTCTAGCACTGGCGTCTCCATACACTTCACAATCCATGACTAGTTTCTGGCACGTAAACTGATTATTTCCACTGATCCTTGTAAATTAACGCGATTTAAGCATTAAAGATGTGAATTATTTGTAATCACGTTGACTGTAAAGCCTACTCACGGTTCCTTCCTTCATTTAAAAAAATATCTTTATTTATCTCCACTTCTTCGTTCTCACATTAAATCATCTATTTATATTTGTATTCTCTCTCTCTCTCTCTCTCTCTCTCTCTCTCTCTCTCTCTCTCTCTCTCTCTCTCTCTCTCTCTCTCTCTCTCTCTCTCTCATTTTTCCTTTCTCCTTGGACTCTATGTCTTTCAGACACACTTACAAACAAATTGTCTCTCCTTCAGTCTATAAGTAATGCTTTGATGTCTCAATTTCATCTTAATCTTTCTTTATATCTTCTTTATACTGACGTTGCTCTGACTGTGGAAATAATGAGTTTCGTAGTTATAACTCTTCGACTGATCAAACCGTATTTGTTAAGACATGTACAAAGACGCCATAAAATATTAATGTTGCAAAGTATTTTATTTTGCTTATTTAACGTAGGTTTGATCATCCCAAGCAAGAGTCTATGTCATCTTGACATAAATCTAAAATATGTTTAGATGACTGATCGCTGTTGTAACGAAAACAAACTTCCTAAACAGCCATACAACCATCCCACACAATACACCGTTATATATGAAGTTATGTATGACCATTAGAATTAGGGCGTGGTCAAGCGAGCATGTTGCAAGAGCACATGAACCGCAATGTAATTTTATTAATTAATTTGTATTTACGTTGATGTGGTAAATGGAAAGATGACGTAGCCAAACGGCCAACAGAGAGAAATCTGTTACTGCTTTAACAATGAAAGAGCTAAACTAGAGCGCAACATATAAATGACTCTGCTCTTAATACATTTCAATTGCCAGTCTAAAGTGCTACACACATAACGAAAATAAAAAAGAACGATTTAATATGGACTATCATAAAAATTTACAGGAGAACAAATTTATAAATATCAGTGTTAGGTATACTCATGACCAAAGATCCAAATGCTGTCAACAACTGTGAAAGGTATTAATGTAACTATGCAAACTTTCAAAGGTAAAGGACATTTGCACACGCTTCCGTGGCTAACATATTTTGCTATAATTCTAATACAGCAAGCACCACATTTGTTTAAGATACTATTCACGATACTTACCAGAATAATGTTCAACATTAAAGCTTCCCAAACTTTCTCTCATGACTGAATGGAAGAGACAGGAGTCACAGCACTTTTCAAGATTGACTACGCAGTGTTGCGAAATGAAAGGTCAATTATTTTGAAAGGTCGTCAGTCACGTTAGTCGCAGCAGTACCGCACTGCGCATTCTCCCAAACATTTTAAGCTGTAATAACACAAACCGCGAGCACGGGTCGAGTAAAATCTAAAATCTAAATCTTACAATATCCCGATATGTATGTCAAGATGGCTAACGTCGGCAGTGCTCAGGAATGGCAAGAAAATGAAATGAATAAACACTGGCATTTAACTTTACTATCTCACACTCACACTATCTCAAACAGACAGACAGACACAGACACACACACACACACACACACACACACACACAAACACACACACACAAGTCTGCACGCACATTTGTATGTATTTAAAAAAGAAAAAGAAGAAAGAGAAAATAAGAACAAAAAAAAAAGAAGACAAAAAAATGCGAACAAGAACTGAGAAAGAAAGCTACACAGTAAAATGATTGGTAGATGGTAGCACTGTGCACAATTCATTGGAATGCGGTCGTATGGCGTAAAATGATTGGTAGATGGTAGCACTGTGCACAATTCATTGGAATGCGGTCGTATGGCGTAAAATATATGTAATGAACGATAACGCTTGAGGAAAGTAATCGTATGGTGTTAAAATGTATCATGCATGATAACAGCTGAGGAAAGCATCCCTCTGGAGTTAAAATATATCATGCATGATAGCAGCTGAGGAAAGCATCCCTCTGGAGTTAAAATATATCATGCATGATAGCAGCTGAGGAAAGATGTCATCTGGTGTAAAAATATATCATGCATGATAAAAGCTGAGGAAAGCATCCATCTGGTGTTAAAATATATCAAGCACGATACCGGCTGAGGAAAGCTGTCATCTGGTGTAAACAAATATATATATCATACACGATAACGGTTGAGGAAAGCTGTCATCTGGTATAAAAAAAAAATATTATATAATATACGATAATGGCTGCGGAAAGTGATTCTCTGGCATACAAAAATATATAATAATATATAGGAAAGCTGTCATTTGGTGTAAAAAATAGACACGATAACGGGTGAGGAAAACTGTCATCTGGTGTAAAAGTACACAATGCACGATAACAACTGATGTTTGCGAGGCGCGGATAAACAGATTAACTCAAATAGTAAAATCCTCACTAAACGTAACTCATATAGTAAAATCATCACTAAACAGAGTAACTCATTTAGTAAAATCACCACTAAACAGAGTAACTCAAATAGTAAAATCATCACTAAACAGAGTAACTCAAATAGTAAAATCATCACTAAACAGAGTAACTCAAATAGTAAAATCCTCACTAAACGTAACTCATATAGTAAAATCATCACTAAACAGAGTAACTCAAATAGTAAAATCCTCACTAACCGTAACTCATATAGTAAAATCATCACTAAACAGAGTAACTCAAATAGTAAAATCATCACTAAACAGAGTAACTCAAATAGCAAAATCCTCACTAAACAGAGTAACTCAAATAGCAAAAGCATCACTAAACAGAGTAACTCAAATAGTAAAATCATCACTAAACAGAGTAACTCAAATAGTAAAATCCTCACTAAACATAGGCTATACTGATGATGAGCGATAATGTTATAGCTAAAAGTGTTAAATGTTTAACAAACAACAAGGAACTTGAACTGTCTGCACCAATAAATGGACACATCCAAAACTGTGCGCGGTGATAAATGATATGAAAATTAATCCTGATGACTACCTTACAACCTGTTTACACGTCTCAAGCTGGATGACTACCTTACAACCTGTTTACACGTCTCAAGCTGGATGACTACCTTACAACCTGTTTACACGTCTCAAGCTGGATGACTACCTTACAACCTATTTACACGTCTCAAGCTGGATGACTACCTTACAACCTGTATAAACGTTTCAAGCTGGATGACTACATTACAGTCAAAGGGATCACATGTACATGAACCATCGCTACAATTACGTTGATGATTATTCTCTGAAGTCCATCTCAGAAATGGAGAAGACAAAGCGAGATATATATTAATATGCTACTTATACCACAATCGATTTAATCGTGTTCATTGGAATGGTATCAGCATTTTCATCCTGTTTGCAGACGGCCAGAAAATGGTAAAGATCAGATAAGAAGAACATGAATGTACCACAACCATTCATTGTCAGACATTACAACCAAACAATGGGTGGCGACGACAGAATGGACCAAAAAGTGAACAAATATCGGACATCTACTCGCAGACAAAATGGTGGGCACACTTTATCTACTTTTTAGACCTCTCAGCACAGAAAGTATGGCTTCTATACAGGCAAATAGCGATGTCCAAAGACGTACAGTTACCAAAGTGTATCTTGCTCGCGCTTTAGCCAACTCGGGATCTTCACAATTAGGACGTCCTGCCGGTCACATTTAGTGTCTGGACATGCGTGTTCCAGATTCTGTGAGTTCTGAAGACCAAACACACGTGAATCAGGTGCCAGGTCGGTGGCCACGATAGGTGCTTCTAAGCTTTTCACACATCTTAACTGACGGCCACTTTCTGCTGGATTGTAGTTTTAAATTATAGTGCAGATATCCTTAACTTTATGTATATATTATTTTTGAAAGATGCGCTAACTTGGTCACAGTCAATTCAGTTTCATTTATATTTTCTTATATGTTTTGTTTTGCTGCACGGGTTTATTGCTTCGATATCAATTTGTTCTGATTTGAGTGTACATTCAAGAATTCTAACAAACTTTGTTTCAAATTTTTTTGAATGGTTGTATCTTAATTTGTTTAAAATTATGAGTGTGCTGAAAAAACCCTACTCATTCAGTCCGCACACATTTGTCATATTACAAATACCAAATATTTACCACATTGAATAACTTGTACATGGTCTATCTGGTTACAACCGATATGATTGGACCATTTTAAATAAGAAAAGAAATTCGGCATATATGGGTTAACCGTTGCAAGAATTGTACTGACCCATGCTCTTTAGGAAACAATGACAACTTCCATTTTATTCAACAATGAATTTATCGTATGATATTAAAAACGATCACTGCAGATTTAAATCTCTCTTCCAATTTTGTTTTCGCTTAAATGTCCATGGGAATTGATTATTGTTTTGCCCGGGACGCTATAAATTTGATTTAAGGATCCGTGTCACTGGCTACTTCACATTAATACTCAAGCGTCAAAAAAAAGAAAGAAGGAAAGAAAGAAAGAAAGAAAGGAAGAAAGAAAGAAAGAAAGAAAGAAAGAAAGAAAGAAAGAAAGAAAGAAAGAAAGAAAGAAAGAAAGAAAGAAAGAAAGGAAGGGAGGGAGGGAGGGAGGGAGGGAGGAAGAAAGAAAGAAATGAAATGAACATCTAAACTTGTATCGTCGTTCAATCAGCAAAAGATTATTCCTTAACACCTTTTGACTAAAATGTGATGATGCACATGCGAGTTGAATATACACATGAGCAGCCGTTCTTAACCATTTTACCTTAGAGGAACCTTTCAGTTCATTTTCAGGTCTCAGGAAACCACCGCATGTCTATTGCCTTGTATTTGTCTGTTCAGCACCAAAAGGAAATGCAACTCTGTCTTTTGTCTTCCATTTGTCTGTTCAGCACCAAAAGGAAATGTAACTCTGTCTTTTGTCTTCCATTTGTCTGTTCAGCACCAAAAGGAAATGTAACTCTGTCTTTTGTCTTCCATTTGTCTGTTCAGCACCAAAAGGAAATGTAACTCTGTCTTTTGTCTTCCATTTGTCTGTTCAGCACCAAAAGGAAATGTAACTCTGTCTTTTGTCTTCCATTTGTCTGTTCAGCACCAAAAGGAAATGCAACTCTGTCTTTTGTCTTCCATTTGTCTGTTCAGCACCAAAAGGAAATGTAGCTCTGTCTTTTGTCTTCCATTTGTCTGTTCAGCACCAAAAGGAAATGTAACTGTCTTTTGTCTTCCATTTGTCTGTTCAGCACCAAAAGGAAATGCAACTCTGTCTTTTGTCTTCCATTTGTCTGTTCAGCACCAAAAGGAAATGTAACTCTGTCTTTTGTCTTCCATTTGTCTGTTCAGCACCAAAAGGAAATGTAACTCCGTCTTTTGTCTTCCATTTGCCGATTTAGCATCAAATGGCAAGCAGAAAACAGTCATCAAATAAAACAGATCACTCTCGTGTTTACATAGGTGTGAGCACAGACCGAAATTAAAATGTGCATGTTTTCTTTTTGAAGTCCGCAATCTTGCAAGTGTTCCTAAATGTCACGGTCACACAAATATCACGTGATAATGGGACTTTCACGTGCTCATTGCATTGGATGCGAAATCATGGCATTTTCTAAACCTCAATCCCAATGCATTCGCGAGCGAAAAGAAATTTGCAAATCCAAAATAACCCAACCCCAGCCTCACAATCCCACGCTAAACACGTGCGTTTCATTATTGCCTCTGCTAGATTTAAGAAATTTTATCTAGGAAAAATTGCAGTCCAGAACACAGAGGAAATGACGCAATTGATTCGCATTCAGAACTGCACATTTGGTCCAGGAAGCTAGTAGTCATAAAGTCAATTATTCGGGATTTGAAAATGCCTCGCTATCCTGTCTGAAACATCAATCTTGCAGCATTTATAGAATAAATTGTTTAATTAATTTTCCTCTGACTTCTGCATTCATGACTGGAACACAAATGTCTAAGAAAGAGAAGATTACACTGTTTAAGTATTTGCTTTTACTGCCCATTTTATTTTAAATTGAAACACCTGTGATTTATCGTGTCTATATTAAACTAATTTAAAACATTGCGAATTATCAAACCTATGTGATTGAAATGCCACTATTTAAGCATTTATGAAATGAACTGGCTAACTGATACACTTGAAGTATTATATCTTATCGACTGAAATATCAACATCTAAGCATATTTGGAAGGGAAATATCTGATATACTTGAATTGTTATATCTTTGCGACTGAAATAACAATATCTAATCATGACTGAAGTGAACTCTTTAACTTATACACTTAAATTATTATATCTTCACAACTGAAATATCTAAATGTAAGCATGTCAGAATTGAACTCTCTGATTCACTTGTGTTATCATATCTTTACGACTGAAATATCAATGTTGAAGCATATCTGGAGTGAACTGTCTGTAATAAATCTTGAATGATTGTACCCTAGAGAGTGAAACGTCAATGCATAAGAAAATATTGAATTAACTGTGTTAACATAGGAAAAAATACAACCTTTCTTGATCTAATATATATAAATATATAATATAAATACGTTTGTGTAGGTGCGAATTTGTTCTTGGAAATGAATACGCGTGTGGATCATAATATGCGTGAATATGCATATGATTAAGGTACTCACTTATGAGTGAGTTTTAATGAGTAGTTATGAATTTGTATTTGCGATGTGTGTAAGTATATTAATGCGTGTGGGTGGGTATGAATATATTTGTATTTGCGATGTGTGTAAGTATATTAATGCGTGTGGGTGGGTATGAATATTTTTGGATTTGAAAATATGTGGGTTTCAATATTTTATGTGAATATTACTACCAATATATACTATCATCGTCGTCGTTATCGTCGTTGTCGTCGTCATCATCATCATTTTACTATTGTTTTCATTGTTGTATTATTAAAATGAACTCGGATCTGGAATACATGAATATAACATGGAGATATTTTATAGATGATTATTAATGCAATTATTATTATATATGAAACCAGACTATTCCCTCACTCCACGCCGATTTTAGTTTTTATTTTTGCGGGGAGAACTGAAAGGAAGATAAAAGTGCGGGAAAACATGACGTTAGCTAAGTAAACGTATTCCTGTCTGCTGCTCGTTAGAAGGGGAGCCATGTGATATGTTTTTAAGGAAGAAAAAGCATTTCATTTTTTTCGAACTCTTAAATTATCACCTTCATGTCAATTAATGTATGACTTATGAAGAAAGAACATATGTATTTGAAAATTAATGTGCACAAAAAAAAAATGAATCAAACTGTGTGCTAGATATTAAAATTAAGATAAAGCTATTATGGACGTGAAAACATTAAAAATACACAAAGAAACCAGTTACGCTAATAGCTGAATTAAATACAGCAATACAAAGAAAGAAAGAAAGAAAGAAAGAAAGAAAGAAAGAAAGAAAGAAAGAAAGAAAGAAAGAACGAACGAAAGAAAGAAAGAAAGAAAGAAAGAAAGAAAGAAAGAACGAACGAACGAACGAACGAACGAAAGAAAGAAAGAAAGAAAGAAAGAAAGAAAGAAAGAAAGATGAACATGGAGTTCATCATACACCCATCACACACATTAACACGTACATACATACACACAACAGTACAGGACCCATATCAATGTTTATAACCAAAATGTGGCCTCATTTACAAAGAGTAGCCGCATCTACAAATAGAGCCCTCATTTACAAAGAGAGGTCTCATTTAAAATGAGTGGCCTCATTTACAAAGAGTGGTTTCATTTAAAATGAGTGGCCTCATTTACAAAGAGTGGTCTCATATAAAATGAGTGGCCTCATTTACAAAGAGTGGTCTCATTTAAAATGAGTGACCTCATTTAAAATGAGTGACCTCATTTACAAAGAGTGGTCTCATTTAAAATGAATGACCTCATTTACAAAGAGTGTTCTCATTTATACAAAGTGTTCTATTTGCTATCTCTCGTCCCATATACTACTTAATTTGTTGTAGTTTTGTTTCAAAGTATTCACTGTCTTCTATTTCCCTATCAAGACTTGCATGTAGACATCGTGCTAACTCACCACCACCACCACCACCACCACACGCACACGCGCGCGCGCGCGCGCAAACACCATCACCAAGAACTCTGTTCCGTCTTTAAGGTGCACGTAATGTCAATTCCTGTCCATCACTATCTACGTTACCATCACCCTTTCCAAAATCTCAACGCAAACTATGTTGACTAAGAAAAGAGAGCAGTAAAAGAGTTAAAAAGAAGAAGTAGAAAATGAAGTTAAAATAAATGCAATGATAAAATCCTTAACGGACTAGAATGCTCTTACACGCAAATGCGATATAGTGCGAAGCACGACCTTTGCAAAGACCACCTCTTCGTTCGAACGTGGCTCTTCAACAGCAAGCCGGCACGCTGTGCTAACATCCGCCCGTGCCACTTCATCCGCCTGGCATCAGTTACTTTATATTCGCAATCGCGTCGGGCATAGCAACGGACAAAGAGTAGTACGTGACGAAACATAATATAGATTTTCTTTTCGTCCCTGCAGTTATAGTTGATGCTGTTTATTTACTTTTTTCTTTTAAACCATTCTTGGTGCTTAAAGCGGCTTTTTTTTCTGACTGAGAAACGTGCTGCCACCTTGAATGAAAACAAAAATAATAATAATCAGAGAGAAAACAACGATTCTATATGGATGGGGAGTTCACTCTATTTCGTGGAGGTGACTAAATTTGCTTTAATGAAAGGGCACGAGAAATTGTAGTTCGGGGTGGCTCAAGTCTCATACGCAGGCGTTGTATCTACATGAATGTTTTTATGCTCTTGTATGTTTTTAAAGAAACAGAAAATCCTATCTATCGTGTCGAGTTACGATTTAATTATTTTAGTAAAAAAATGTTTCCCTAACTGTTTGATTCGCCCATCATCTCCAGAGCCCCCCTACCCCGCACACACACACCCCGCTTTAAAAAAAAGTTCCTGTCATATTACCTCTGAATACATACTTGTTGTTTTTTGCCTATTACAAATGATTCTATATGTATTTAGCATTCTTCTTCGGAAAGAACAGACGCGTAATGTTCTCTGTGGGTGATCGCCCTTTGTACCTTCATACATTTCGTTCAGATCATTAGAATATGTTTCTAAGCAGGCACATTTATGATTGGCTAATTATGGCATTACAAACATATTATTGTTCTCAAACCACAAATAAACAATTATTTATCTAACATGAAATAAGAGCAAACTTTAACAAACAATCTAAAATGCCAACAGAAAATATTGCAGAAATAAACTCCACAAAGACACTTCATTCCCAAATTATCAACGAATTACAAATATTTATTCCAAAAGCTACAGTTGACATGAAAGATTCCACCCCCTCCTCATAATCTGTTAAAATAAAATTGATATGATGTGTTGTCATCCATATGCTCGCTTCTGAGATTGTAACTGTAATTCTTTCTGTAGGCAAGTGTTGTTTTCAAAGGAAAAAATGTGATAATTTAATTTCGACAGCACCAGCAAATTCTATATGCCAGTCAGTATAAATCAGAAGTGACGGCATATTTACATCATTTTCATGTGATTTTCTTACTTTGCACTGCATCGTCATAATGTATGAACTTAACTAATGTTACAGTTATACTGCATGGTCATAAAGTATGCATTTAACTAATGCTACAGTTACACTACATCATAATAATAATCATCCTCATCATATACGCGCTTGCACTATTGCTACAGTTATACTGTCCTGTCTGCATAGCATATCGTGTCAAAATCTGTGTAGATCTAGCACACTGCCATCCTGTAAATCAGACATGCGATTTCAACACGATTTAAAGATTATTTATGCAATTAACACCTATACATTTAGATTTTAGAAAGAAACCTAGGGCCATTTTTTTTCTAAACCTGTAAAACATTTATTTGTCGCTTTTAGGTATAAATAGAAAATAAAACAGTATTTCTGTTATTGCTTAAATTAAAAATTAAAGGGTAATTATCCTAAGAATGTGTCAACTGCAGGTAGCATCTTTACCTGATATTTATCATGTACAGTCCTGGACAATAGATTGTTAACATTTTCATTTATAGTTTAATTTATACAGTTCGTGACAATAGCTTTTCAGCATCTTTCATTGATAGTTTATTTTTAGAGTTCTTGACAATAGATTTTCAACATCCTTCTTTGATAGTTTATGTTTTACAGTTCTTGACAATAGATTAACATTTAATTTTTTACAGTTCTTGACAATAGATTGTTAACATATTTCATTAATAGTTTACTTTGTACAGTTTAGAACAATAGATTAACATCTATCATTGATAGTTTATGTTTACAGGTCTTGACAACAGATGAATATATTTCATTGATAGTTTATTGTATACAATTCCTGACAAAAGAATCTCTGCATATTTCACTGATAGTTTACTGTACAGTTCTCGACATAGATTGTTAACATCTGTCACTGACAGTTTACTGTACAGTTCTCGACATAGATTGTTAACATCTTTCACTGATAGTTTACTGTACAGTTCTCGACATAGATTGTTAACATCTGTCACTGACAGTTTACTTACAGTTCTCGATATACATTGTTAACATCTGTCACTGACAGTTTACTGTACAGTTCTCGACAATAGATTGTTAACATCTGTCACTGACATTTTACTTACAGTTCTCGACATACATTGTTAACATCTGTCACTGACAGTTTACTGTACAGTTCTCGACATACATTGTTAACATCTGTCACTGACAGTTTACTGTACAGTTCTCGACATACATTGTTAACATCTGTCACTGACATTTTACTTACAGTTCTCGACAATAGATAACCGTGATCTAGGGAACGTTTTGCTATTCGTTCTAATAGAGACCAGGCTTTCTGTGTCAAAACAATTTGACATCTGTTCTAGAAAACAGAAGATGGTTTCTTTATAAGCAGAAACATAACAAATAGAAAAGGACGCAAGATTTTTAAATCAAAACACGATGCGATGCGAACGAAAAACACCCGTTGTTTGTTTTCATGTATTTAAAACCCTTTAGTATCTCATGATTATTGTGGTGCTTGTGTACTTAGATTTGTTTACCTACCTTTCCTTCTTAGGTAATACAGAACGCAAAGAATGTTAGAGTTTAGTATATGTACCACTGGTTTCGTGTGCAAAAATAAACAACTCGCACGACAGATACTGAGGTTTTCTTCCTCTTTAATTGACAGACATGAGTGTTCTCGGAAGTTTCAAACACAACAGCCTGTCAGTAGGAACCCGAGCTCGTTATCTTCACATTTACGAACTCGTAGAAAAGAGCGAAAAGCGAACAACCCGAAACACTCACACATGTTTACTAGCTGCTCCAAACACCAGAAGTCCCCTTGAAAAAAAAAGAACTAGATATTTCAAATGTAAAGAAAAAATAAACATCTTTGTCTTGATCTTTTCTCTGGAACTGTATACATTGTCGTACTGCTCGTCAGGCTAAAGGAGACATACTGTTTTCTTTTATAAATTCGTTCACAGCTGACCAGTTTGAAAGTAATAGTCATTGTGTTTTCAGTGACAACATGTCATTAAGAAAAACGATCTTTCCCCAATCTACCTATACCGCAAAAAGTGTACATATAGTCACTATACTCGTGTACATATAGTCACTATACTCGTGTACATATAGTCACTATACTCGTGTATATATATAGTCACTATACTCGTGTGCAGTATAATTATTACATGTGTGAGCAGTACAATCATTATATTTGTCTGCAGTATAGTCATTATAAATCATTATATTTGTCTTCAGTATAGTCATTATAAATCATTATATTTGTCTTCAGTATAGTCATTATAAATCATTATATTTGTCTGCAGTATAGTCATTATATTTGTCTGCAGTACAATCATTATATATGTGTGCAGTGCAATCATTATATTTATCTACAGCACAATCATTATATATGTGTGCAGTGCAATCATTATATTTGTCTGCAGTACAATCATTATATATGTGTGCAGTGCAATCATTATATTTGTCTGCAGTACAATCATTATATATGTGTGCAGTGCAATCATTATATTTGTCTGCAGTACAATCATTATATATGTGTGCAGTGCAATCATTATATTTGTCTGCAGTACAATCATTATATATGTGTGCAGTGCAATCATTATATTTGTCTGCAGTACAATCATTATATATGTGTGCAGTGCAATCATTATATTTGTCTACAGTACAATCATTATATATGTGTGCAGTGCAATCATTATATTTGTGTGCAGTATAGTCATTATATATGCGTGCAATATTTTCGTGTGCAGTGTAGTAATTCTATTTGTGTGCAGTATAATCAATATGTGTGTGTGTGTGTGTGTGTGTGTGTGTGTGTGTGTGTGTGTGTGAGTGTGTGTGTGTGTGTGCGTGTGTGTGCATGCGTGGATGGATCCATCTATATATACCATTTATTTAAATATATATGAATTTATGCGTATATGGCCACTTGCACGGTGAATGCATTTGTATGTACTTATTTCTTGACATTTGTATGTACTTATTTCTTGACATTTGTATGTACTTATTTCTTGACATTTGTATGTACTTATTTCTTGACATTTGTATGTACTTATTTCTTGACATTTGTATGTACTTATTTCTTGACATTCGTGTATGTGAGATAAATGATTCGCGAAAGAATGTTTCTGAAATCTTAACTCCTATTTTACACGCATGCATGCAGATAATTGTTGCAACTAACAAGCAATTCCTAGGACGTCGCAATTGAATCGAAAATGTCGGCAGATGTTTTAGAGTGAAAATAACCGTTTTTGTGTCGGATAAGCGTAATGAATTACAAGATAGTTGGACACGTGAAACTGTTTTCCAAGGTGACTTGATTGCGGTTTGAATCCGGAGTCTGTGTTTAACGCGCCAGTCTTCGTCTTTCGCCATTCCAATGAGGAGTGTGTGTGTGGGGTGGTGGTGGTGGTGGTGGTGGAGGTGTTTAGACAAAAGCGCAAGGCACCAGGTGTTAACAGCTACTTCTGAACTGTCTTGTGTGACGTCACTGTGAGAGCAGGTGGTTCCCTGAGGGTACTGACTGTCAAGTGTGTAGACATCTAGAGCCAGGGGAAAGGACCTACCAGACTGACGTTAATTGCTACACTGTAAAGTAACATTAATTAATCATGAACACCATTCATTAAATTCCTCTCTGTATATGGAATGGAGTTTTGTATTTTATTAATGCTGTTCGGAATATTGTACTGAACGAGTAAAATTTCAGGAGTTGTGGACTTGTGGTCCTTTAGCAGTAAATCTATAGACAAATAGAAAGGTATATGCTTCAAGTTTGTAGGACTATAGTATCAGTTGATTTACATTGTATTTACTATAGATTTGTATGTTCTATTAATTCAGGAATGAATGTGAGAACAGTACACGATCTTGGACTTTGCAGAGAAAATTATAATTGTAAATGAGAAACACCACTATAGATGAAGTGTGAGTCAATATGATCTGACCCGAATTTTGAACTTGAATTGTTTGTATTTATTAGAAAGTAGCTGTGGACAGGACAGCTGTTGACTCTATATGAACACCTTTGTGTTATAATAAGAGTGTGGCAGTTTGTTCGAGTTGTACTCAGGACAATATTTTTGTAGATATTGCTCTTACAATTATGACAAGGCTATGATTTTAATTTAGCTGAGAAAGAAGAAATACTTCAAAAAGGATATTGGCACACAAGGGAGAGTATTAGGGAATTACAAATAGCCGCATGTTGCAGTTGCAATATAAAAGAGCTTGACATGATATTTGATGAAACCTTTCGACTACAATGTTTAGCAGCAAATACGCACCGCACGACACGCAAAAGAAAGAAAAAAGCATAGACAGCAATGCCATTGATAACAAAATAAAAACTACTCTATCCATCACAACAACACAAACACACTAATAGGTTTTTCTTACAGACATGAATACCCTAGACATAATTCAACAACACAAGCACACTAAATAGATTTTTACAGACATGAATACACTAGACATAATTCAAGAACACAAGCACACTAAAAGATTTTTCTTACAGAAATGAATACGCTAGATAAAATTTAATAAATGTAATACGCTCATGCACAGCAACCCCACCTCCACTCCCGCAAAAACTAAAATTAAAAAAACCCAAATAATAAGGTTAAGAAAAAGCCAAGGATTTCCAACCTCCAAAGTCCCACAGAGAACTCCATCAAAGAGACAATGGAATAAACAAGTCCCCCCGCGACACATACACACACACACACACACACACACACACACACACACACACACACACACACACACACACACACACACACATACACACACACACACAAACACACACGCACACATACACACACACATACACACACACAAGAATAATAAGTAACAATAATCACGCAAACAATTTAAAAATACACTTTTATTATTTCTTGTATTATATTGATATGGAAAATGCAAGAAGTTTGTTTGAGTGTGTATGTCAGGGATGCAGTTTTATAGCGAATCATTTCTTGGTGTTTGCGTACTCTTGATGAAGTTACAATTCAAATTCGTATTCCAATACATCTTGGAATTTTGTTTTCTTGTTCTAGTTTCTCACTTATTCCGAAGGTGGATTTAGATATATATATATATTTTATTTATTTAAACATTTAACGAATTAAGTCAAACAAGAACATTCTCCAATGTGAGATTTCATAAATGTTGAGCATACGAAACTTTTTAATTGATTGGTCTTAAGATTAATTAAATTCACAATGAATACTACTTTGAGCCTAGTAACATAGAAGAAAGGTGCCGGGGGTGGGGGTGGGGGTTAAGTTATCTGACTAAGGATTACTCGCTTTCATTTAGACTGAATAATTAATATGAAAAGGTAATTATAACTAATTACACTTCCTAATTAATAATTTAATATCCAGAAGACACTTCTCACTATGTATAAATATATTGGCATAGAGATGGAGATCAAATGGACTGGCGTGCTCTTTAATTAAACCAAATGGATTCATTAATTAAAATAATACGAACTTCCTGTGAGTGTATTCCCGGAAATAACTGCACCTGATTTCTATAGCAATTTTACTTCCGGTGTGTTCCCTCAATAACGCTTTCAAAATTCTGAAGCAGGCCAGATAAAGTCACTGATGAGGTGATAAAGTGAATTAGTTTGCCAGTTAAAAATATTTATTCTTTCTATATCGTCTGCGTGTTCTAAACAGATTTTGGAGAAAGCTGCGGTACTAACTCTTACCAACGCTTCCAAGTTAAAGATTCTTTAACACCCATGTTCGACACATTGCTGCAATGGCTTTCAGCACCAGAATGAATTAATCATGAAATAGACCACACTTTGTCTGTCGTACATCACTGGAAATGACTCCAGATGTTGTTTAAAATGATGGGCGTTTACTCTTCAGTCCAACATCCTCGTATTTTCAAGAGCACCCATCTCCTTTAAACATTCACCATTAAACCAATTCAAGAGTTATCAGTTTGACTGGTTTGCCGATATTCTTGGATACGATAATCTGTAACCGATCCTCAAAATTCACCACGTCATTGAGACATGATTATAAAACGAATACTCTTTGATTAAAGTATGAGATACTCCTAGCAGTTCAATGTTCAATTTCTCTTGATATGTCACTGCAATTGTATTAGAATTTACTTTGAATGAGCCCCTCTGATGTGAACAGGATCAATAATTATATGAAAGTTGTTATCTCATTAAAGTTTTGCGCTGCGTATTTATAATTGTGGTTGTTGTTTCATAGACGATTTCTATTTATTACCTAGTCATTTTTCAGCAATGCACCGTATTTCACTATAGCCCAGTCATGCCCACTTTAAGTGGCCAGTTGTAGGCTATGCTAAAATTATCTCCAATTTGGAAAATGTTTGCAGCAATTACTATAAAGCAGTCAATTTGAATGTCATTTAGCCAATAACTGCATTATTGTTGCTATAAATGAACTGGGACGTGCGACATCAATGTCCACTCATGTCAGGTAGTGGTGTACTACACTGCTCTGAACTGACCGCCCAATAATGCATCTTACATGTATACCTAGTGACATGCTACAGTTATTTGCGTAAGTATTTGAGCCACGTTCAACACTTAGTTTTCACTCATCTATGTAATGAAATGGACGTAATAAGTACTGGAGTCACGTTCAACACTTAGTTTTCACTCATCTATGTAATGAAATGGACGTAGTAAGTACTGGAGTCACGTTCAACACTTAGTTTTCAGTCATCTATGCATTAAAATGGACGTAGTAAATATGCCTAATTTTACATATTGCGGTAGCGTGCCTCACACCAAGACACTGGTCTCTTGGAGTGAGGCACTTCAGGGTTTTTCATTTATTCCTTGTATTTACGTACTTTACGGCTATTCAGTTATGTCTTGCACTTAAACTGTGATTACGTTATGTTGTTTAGTTACATAGTTCACTGTGATTAAGTTATGTCTTGTACTTAAGCAGTTCACTTTGATTATGTCATGTAGTTATATAGTTCACTGTGATTATGTCTTGTAGTCCCAAAGTTCACTGTTATTCAGTTATGTCTTTTAGTTACGTAGTTCATTGTTATTCAGTTATGTCATGTAGTTACGAAGTTCACTGTTATTCTGTTGTCTTGTATTGCTATTCATACATGTCTGTTACATACATACTTCACTGCCATTCATTCCTGGCTTGTAGTGATGTATGTCACCTCTGTTCGCTTATTTCTGATAGTGACGTAAATACTGCTATTCACTAATGTCTGGTAGTGACGTAAATACTGCTATTCACTAATGTCTGGTAGTGACGTACATCACTGTCACTCACTCATTCCTGGTAATGACCTACATCACCAGCCTTCTCTGTTAAGCATTGTGCTACAGTTCTGCTCCTTTAAGTCTAGCAATGGCGACACACTGTGTTGACTTATTCCTCGTACTTTCACAATTTACCTTTTTTTTTCTATTTCGTTGAACCCACCGGGGCTCTTAATTACAGAGAGAGGATGCACATAATATGGCTTCGGCTCTCATTTTCATTACTACGTTTGGTTATCGTCTAATTTAGATCTGCCTAATACACACCGCACAGTTACTGGATATAAAGTGTCCAGAAGAAGACATTGGTTCCTGATTTATTCTCGTCATAAACACAAGTAAATTGCAAATTTCGGATCTGGCACAAGTGCAAGTTGAACAAATTGGAAATAACTAATGAATCTGTTCTAAAAATAGCCAAGGAACTCGACTAGGATCAGTCTTGAGCTACACTGAGCAAATGCATACCGAATCCTAAAACAACAATTTACTCAACACACGTTTGAGTAAATAAATGTACGTTAAAACTAAATGTACTTTTACTCTTGAATTAAAAATGCCTCAAAGTACAACAATAAAACACGGAATTTTTTTGTGTGTTTCTTTTTCAGTCGGGGCTTATCTTGCAGTTACAGAAGTATTACCGTTAAACCGTCGTTAGTGTTCGCCTGAAAAAAAACTACATTTATCCGAATATAAAAGTTTCAGAGAGCACCTAAAAGGACCGTGGGTTGGTGGGTATTTCCAGAAAGGGTAATCGCCTCCCTGCCACAGTTGAAATTAAATATTTTGATACATCTTGACGGGTATGTTCATTCTGTTTTCATCGTTGCAGCATACTCCTTGCTGTCGCACGCCAGTCTAACCGTCGAGACGCCAAGACAGAGTAAGTGACGCAAGCATGAATTTCAAAGTGAGGCCAAGAAAGATCAAAATTAGTAATATTTTTAATTTAGGTTCAACGAATCATTATTTTTCGCGGAGTGGTATAAGTGCGCACGCACGCACGCACGCACGCACACAGGCACGTATTTGTATATGCTAGAATATGCATGTGTTTGTATTTTCTTGAACATTTTTTATGACGACAACAATCATTTTTTTTATCCAATTGCAATTGCTTTTGAAAGAAATGTCACTGTTTTAAGTGATGGAAAGTGTTGACAAAATAAAAGGCTTCAGAGATTAACTGATTATTTCACATAAATGAAGTTTGCTCTGTATCATGTTAGAAACTTTAAAAAAAATTAAAGTAAAAACTTGTAATTTGTACATCAAGTTTCACCAAACAACATAAGAAAGTGTATAATGAAATATATTAATGGCGCAATTATATACAATATAAAAATGTGCTGGAAAAACGAAATTCTATCTAAATTACTTAAGCATTTAAAAGCATGTTTTATTCATCAGATTTATGATTATCACTTTTATTACAAAGAAACATTTATTACACGTACATGTTTTATTCATCAGATTTATGATAATCACTTTTATTACAAAGAAACATTTATTACACGTACATACGTACAAACAAACAGACAAACCAAAAGGATGGTAGAATAACATTGATTACTTTGCATCGTCTTATGCGCAAAAAAATAATAACAAAATCCCTAAAAATAAAAGGTAGTAGTGGAAACGATTATCTTGTAACAACACATAATCTGCATGAGAAAATTAACACACTAAATGCAAACGATTATCTTGTAGCAACACATAATCCGCATGAGAAAATTAACACACTAAATGCAAACGATTATCTTGTAACAACACATAATCCGCATGAGAAAATTAACACACTAAATGCAAACGATTATCTTGTAACAACACATAATCCGCATGAGAAAATTAACACACTAAATGCAAATGATTATCTTGTAACAACACATAATCCGCATGAGAAAATTAACACACTAAATGCAAATGATTATCTTGTAACAACACATAATCCGCATGAGAAAATTAACACACTAAATGCAAATGAGCTAAACGAGTTACAATGATTAACTGGCAGCCACGTGACATGGTCTGCAAAAACAAAAGACAAGAAAACAGTAGATGCAGTGATGTTGATTAAAACTGGAAGCCAGGAAAACACAAAGCAATGAATGCATAGCTCGATATTTTTTATTGTTTGTTTGAGATGTCCGATATATCTCCCTTGATTTTCACAGAAGTGTGCAATAGCCAGATGCAGGAAGGATGATTGTCTCCCTTGACGTGAAGCAAGTGAATGACAGAAAACGCACTAAGGCGTTGCGTGCAGAAAGCTATATAATAAATAAAATAAGATGTTGTCTAATTTATAAATGAAAACAGGCTGGGGAGAGGGGGTAAAGTGGGTGGGCATAAATGGGGGAGGAAGCATGGCAAATTTATAACGTCGTTAGTTTCTAAGTTATGAAGATGTAATGTAACTTTATGCAGTCAGATGCATTGTAATTCTTCTTCACTCAATGAGTTCCAGTTTCCCAGTGTCTGGAAGTGATGATACTTAAATTCTGGATCTGAGCAAGATGGTAAATACATCGCACGAGCAAAGGTTTCGGGGAACCTAATATCACAACACAAAACCTAATATCACAACACAAAACCTAATATCACAACACAAAACCTAATATCACAACACAAAACCTAATATCACAACACAAAACCTAATATCACAACACAAAACCTAATATCACAACACAAAACCTAATATCACAACACAAAACCTAATATCACAACACAAAACCTAATATCACAACACAAAACCTAATATCACAACACAAAACCTAATATCACAACACAAAACCTAATATCACAACACAAAACCTAATATCACAACACAAAACCTAATATCACAACACAAAACCTAATATCACAACTCAAAACTGCAAATAAATGAAGTCGCCGAATCCCGAGTATGATTTTGCAGAGATAACGAAAGCAGTATAAACAAAATCTATGTGCACACAGTCCAGAGGCGTAGGCAGTTTTAATAAAAAGAGCTCAACGGCTTACACCCTATTCCCAGCGACCTCTCAGACAGTCCAACGAAAACTCGACTGCTACTGAGGACAGAGCCTTTCAGACAATGAAGAGCGAATTCCATGCGAATATGTTGCAGACGCTGGAAGAATTCCTGTTTGTGTTTCTTTGTCAGTGCCACATTGCTGGTGGGAAAATTAAGGAGAACAGAGAAGTTGGTAGTCATTCCAGCTTGATGAGTGACAGCACAGAGCACCCTGTGCTAAAACCTCACTTCACACATTTTATCACCAACATTAACCACTTACATGACACATGTTATCACCAAAACTAATAATTTACATGACACATGTTATCACCACAGGTAATCACTTACATGATACGTTATCACCAAAATTAACCACTTACATGACACACGTTATCACCAAAATTAACCACTTACATGACAAATATAAGAAGATCAACGGCATTTCGCACTTCTTTACACACACACACCGAGATTCAGATTAGTCATTAGCGACCGGCGCGAAAGGTGATAAAAAAAATCTTTGTAGAACAACGGCATTTGAATTTACGTTGCTGTTATTAGTTTTCTTTTGTTTGTTTTTTTGTTTTTTCGCGAACTGTTATTGTGTTTTTTTCGCGATCTGTTATTGTTGATTTTTATCAATCAGCTTGTCCCAAGCTTTGCGAATCTAGTTGCAAGATTTTGGATTAATGCCCGTTTATAATTTTAATTCTGCCAGCGTATGGATTTAGTGCTGCCCAAATACGGCTTTAAGAGAGTCTAAGCACGGCTTCTATTCTGTTTATGGCCGTTAGGCTAAACCTTCATTATTTAGGAAGAGGGTAGGGATCCATATAAAACAAATCCAAGGACGAAGGTTGGACTCAAATCCACGACTAGCTCTAATGATTTTATGGCACAGCCCCAAATTCCCCAACGACTCCCGATGGTTGGAAGAGTTCCTACTAAATCAGGAACAAACTGTTCACATATGGTTTAAATACTCTTTGTAAGTGGTGATATTTGTATCACTAGATGACGTCATTATTTTCTATACTTGTGTAAGTGCAGTCTCAGCATGGTTCTAATGCGGTCCTTCAGTATCAGTGTTAATATCCATGTAGGACTGTAATGATGTTCTTATAATGATGGCTTTCTAATACTCTACTAAAAAAAAAACAACAAAAGAGGTTATGCTCCTCATATGTGGCTTTAATAAGTCCACCTATGGATGGGTCCAGTCCATATATTGCCATAAATAAATACATGTATACATTTTGGATCTGTTTGCTTATGATTATTTTTGGGATAATCAGAAATGGGAAAACATAAGATGGAACCAAATCCCTAATTGACCTTGACTGCAATTTTACTCATATTCCTACCGTTATGCTAACCCCTTCCCCAGCTCTGATTAAAAAAATAGTCGTGGATTGGGGGGTCAGTAGTAGGTGAATCGGTCAGTTTTCTCTTTTTTTGCCTTCGTGACCACCAAACTTCAAACAAGGGGATTTGTATTGATAGTTAGACATGATATGAATGTCAACAAAATTGAACGTAATACAAACACAAACAATATTGTTAAGAGGGCGCGCAGCTGGGTATTGGAAAGAGAGAGAGAGAAAAGGACGAGACAAGTTCGTGGTTTTCTGCATTCCAAACTAAAAATAATAAATTGTTCAGTGCACCTCAGCACGTGACAAGAATAGCTGACATCTGTGATAGAGTCAAACCACATTCTTCTGACTTAAAAGCTGCCCCTCTTACGACTGAGCTATAACTATTTTGCCCTACAACGACGCGCGCCACAAACACAGTTTATATTGCCAACATATGTCACGCATGCAGTGACTGCACTATTTGTTTTCAAACATTGTTAACTTTATGATCACTTTAAACTATATGTAAACTCCGCAGTTCCAAGAATATCCAAGAACTAAGAACGGTTTCTAGGATACTTAGCCAGCGCATATAGAGCAGGAAGGCCCGATCTGTTGTCAGGAGAGCTGGAAGATTTCTGGTAAGATTCATTCTTGGTCGTGGGCTGTGCTATTTGTTCCATCCTTCCTGGCATTGTTTGCATTCTTGCAACTGTTGCTGTCTGTGCTACTTTGCGTTCGCGTTGTTGTTCTCTTCTTCACAATCTGACGTTCAGCAGAAGTGAGATCAGTCTTGTCATGTTGCTGACGTTAAGCAGATGAGGGGGGTAATCTTGCATGTTGCTGATGTTAACGTAATGTGGGGTTAAACTTGCAAAGTTGTTGACGTTAAGCTGATGTGGGTTAAACTTGCCATGTTGCTGAAGATAAGCACATGTGGGTTTTAACCTTCTTCATTTTATTGCTATGTTGCTCTCTTTGTATTTTTTGACGTTAAGCGTGATTCTCTGTGTCGGATATTGCTAGCTAGCTGTGTTGTCTGTTCTGGTATTAGTTGTGCTGCTAATATAATCACAGTTATTAATATTGTTCTGACTTCTGAAAGTAAAGGACTGTCATATGAATTGTTATGGTTTGTTCCCTCTGCCACCCTTCCAGCTTTCAGTAAGCATATCTTCATTTAAGATGAATGGCTTTGCTGTATGTTGCTGAGGTTAAGCATTGCCATTTGCACTGTATTCCTCTATGCTACTGACAATTAAATGGTGTCGTTATATGTTACTGTGTTGATGTTTTCAACGTGAATAACATTTAAATGTTGTAGTTTAATGTTTCTGTTGATGACATCAGTGCTAATGACATTTGAGTATTGTAGTTTAATGTTTCTGTTGATGACATCAGTGCTAATGACATTTGAGTATTGTAGTTTAATGCTGCTGTGATGATGCCATCTATTCTGCTGACATATACCTAACTCCGTTTTGTGTTGCTATATTGATATTCAATATGTTTATGATGGTAAGCATTGTCATTCGTATTACTGCCTTTCTCTGCTCATATTCAGCTGTCATATATCTTGGAGTGCTATCCTTCGCTACATGTTCCTGATTTGTGCGCACGATGCTCATCTGTTTGACTGAAAGCATTGCCAATCGTGTTGCTGATGTTAATAATGCCTGTTGTTGAGTTGCTAATGTTAAGAATGTTGGTTGTATCGTTGACGTAAGCAATGCCAGTTGTGTTGCTGGTATTAAACTATGACAGTTAACTTGCTAATGTTATGCAATGCCATTCGTGTTGCTGATATTTTAACCAATGCCGCTGTATTGCTTTCATCCTCTGATTGCCATCCTGTTGAAGCTATTGGTTTAAAAAATGCACTGCTCTATTTGTCACCCTGCTGATTAGCGTGTTGCTGTGCTGCATTCTCGTCGTGTTGCTAACGTCCAGTACATGGTCGTTTATTGTCTTCACACGATAGCTTACTTTTAACTATGTGTATTCTGATTTCTATCTTGACATGATGTAAAAGATGGGACTTGATGTCCTGACCACGATAACTTAGTTCTAACGATATGCAGTCTGATTTCCAGCTTGACATGATGTAAAAGACCAGTCTGATTTCCAGCTTGACATGATGTAAAAGACCAGTCTGATTTCCAGTTTGACATGATGTAAAAGACCAGTCTGATTTCTATCTTGACATGATGTAAAAGACCAGTCTGATTTCTATCTTGACATGATGTAAAAGACCAGTCTGATTTCCAGCTTGACATGATGTAAAAGACCAGTCTGATTTCTATCTTGACATGATGTAAAAGACCAGTCTGATTTCCAGCTTGACATGATGTAAAAGACCAGTCTGATTTCCAGCTTGACATGATGTAAAAGACCAGTCTGATTTCCAGCTTGACATGATGTAAAAGACCTTTTAATTAAATCGCGGTGGACATCATCATCAACGACCAACTAATTTTATTTTACCGAGAGATAAAGAAGAACCTTCGTGTAAAGCAATCGATAATCCGTCAGTGGGAATGACGGTAATGTTTTCACATATTAAGTATCTGCCGCAACAATCTTCTCTGATTTAAACCTTAGTAGATAAATGAACTGTTCTAACAAATGTACTAGTGAAGATTAATACACTTATTGTAAGCTGTCTAATCAAAGTAAAAATGACCTTGTTGAATCTTAAAACAATATGTATAGTTTAACGATGTGTGTTGAATTCTATGTTTACATTTAATCTCTGCTTCAGACAAAATATCACTACGATATAAACAAGGCAAATCAATAATAATTACAAATAATCGTTATGAGATGGGTGTTAATAATAGCTAACGTATTATTCCTGCTGGAAAATGTTCATCATATGAAGTGTACACTGAATGTCAGTTTCAAATAAACCTAGCATTTTATTTAATTAGGAGTCGTGCATGCGTAGGTGTCTACGTGTATGTGTGTGTATGTGTCTGTGTGTGTGTGTGTGTGTGTGGTTGTGTGTGATTTCGTATATGTTTAAATATGTCTGTAGTTCTCTCTCTCTCTCTCTCTCTCTCTCTCTCTCTCTCTCTCTCTCTCTCTCTCTCTCTCTCTCTCTCTCTCTCTCTCTCTCTCTCCATCTATCTATCTATCTATGTTTGATGTGAATTTGGTTCTATGCATGTGCATTTGTGCGTTTACAATAAACATGTCAATAATATAAGAAGAAAACGCTTAAGGATTTTTGTGCTACTGGTTGATGTGGCAGTATTAGTTATGTTGTTTTTGTTTCATATCTTGCGCTGCTGGAATTTCTTGGAATGCATATTTATTTGTTGTCAACATAAACTGGGGTAACAATTGTCACAAAAGTAATTCGTGTTAAATTCTCCTCAGTGAGCAAACAACAAAGTAATGTATTAGTTGTTAAAGATACAGGTATTGTCATTATGCAAGAGAGGTAGCAAATCATATTGCTATTTTCAAATAGCATTATATTTGTGTATTAACTGCCATGGGGCCGTAGTAGTTGTACTCAATGCATGTGCCAAGTACGTCCTTTTAAGACATGACGTAGTATATCATGTAAGACGTTTTTATGCGTGCGTGTGTGTATTTTCCTTACAAATCAATATATCCACGTCAATACTCATGATCTTGCGCAGTACACTGCGTTACGCCTTTTGTGTACTGATGCAAGATATGTAAATATGTAACCAATACATTTGTGTAACTATTTTACCGATGCAAGATATGTAAATATGTAACCAATACATTTGTGTAACTATTTTACCGATGCAAGATATGTAAATATGTAACCAATACATTTGTGTAACTATTTTACCGATGCAAGATATGTAAATATGTAACCAATACATTTGTGTAACTATTCTACCGATGCAAGATATGTGAATCTATAACCAAGGTTTCGTTTACTGAAAATATGCAAATAGTAAATATGTAACCAATATCTGTTTTCAGTGATGTACCTGAATCTGCAGCCGTGGCCATTTCTTACTGATGTAGCTTAGTAAATTTATAACCAAGGTCTTTGTTTATTCAAGTAACTTATTTTAACCAAGGTCTTTGTTTACTGAAGTATCTTATTTATAATCAAGGTCTTTAGTTTTCTGAAGTATCTTATTTATAATCAAGGACTTTGTTTTCTGAGGTAATTTATTTATAACAAAGGTCTTTATTTTCTGAAGTAACGTATTTAAAACAAGAATCTTTGTTTACTGAAACACTTATTTATTACCAAGTTTTGGTTTTCTGAATTAATTTATTTATAACCAAGTCTTTGTTTACTGAAGTAATTTATTTATAACTAAGGCCTTTGTTTATTGAAGTAACATATTCATAAACAAAGTCTTTCTTTACTGACGTATCTTATTTATAACCAAGGACGTCTTTACTGAAGTAACTTATTTATAACCAAGGACTTCTTTACTAAAGTAACTTATTTATAACCAAGGACTTCTTTACTAAAGTAACTTATTTATAACCAAAGTCTTTGTTTAATGAAGTAACGTATTTATAACCTAGGTCTTTGTTTACTGAAGCAAATCATTTATAACTAACGTCTTTGTTTACTGAAGTAACTTATTTATAGCCAAGGCCTTTGTTTACTGAAGCAAATTATTTATAACCAAGGTCTGTGTTTACTGAAGTAACTTATTTATGACCAACACACGTGATTCCTGAAGCAAACGTGTATACATATATAAATAATGTTGTGTTATGTGTATTGAAGCAACTGAAGAACATTTGTAAACAGTACCCCTGCGTGTTCATTTATGCAACGTTAAGTACATCCATAAATAGCGCTGATGCATGTTCACTTCAAAGATTTATGTACATCTATAAATAGTATATATTGCAACAACTTAAGTACATGTTTGCATGTATTCTGATGGAACTTGTGTACATCTAACTATTGCAAGTTCACTGAAACAATTTATTTATAAACTATATTTACTGAGGCAGCTTATGGAATTCTGGAATCGAAGACTTTTGTATCAGTGATACAATTTACCAACGTCTGTAACTTAGAACTTGTTTTAATTAAAACCACTCTCCTGAAATCTGGCAGAACACAGTTCTGCGACATATTTTGCTTGGAACCAAATCGATGACGCCAATGACGTCATGAATGGCGTTCGGAGCAGCGGAAGAAAATTCAGCAAAATCCAGTTTTAAATAAACAAGCATCAAAGTTTCAGACATAATTAAATTCGTCTGGGTCCCTTCCAGTCATAGCGCTTAACGTGCGGTTGTGTTGATGGACTGTATTTTTCAATGCAGGCAGACTGACGACATGAGGACTGAGCCTTAATAGTAAGGATTCAACTTTCTGATAAGGAGAAAACAGTTTTCGCGACAAGCTATTTTCCAAGCTGTTACTTCGAGCACCTGTTTAAGCTTTACCAAAGCTTACAGTGGCTGGATGGATAGGAGTTTTGCATCCGTTGAATCGTGCGTTGATTTTGCAGACAGAAATTGCATTCCCGAAAAGCTGGACTGTGAATGGGGAACACTGGTTGGCAGCACACACCTGGTTTCACATTCTATTTGAATAGATGAGAAGATCGTTGGTTGGCAACATATACGTAATTTTACATTCCACTTGACGAGACGATTGCTGGTTGGTCAATTTCAGATTCATCGCTGATCTCGTTAATTAGTTTGAGACTGTCTTCCACACGTGACGTCACGAGCGAAACAATCTACGCTAGGTTTTGATTCACGTTACACAGAAATGCAGTGCTTGAATGTTTTAGCTGATACTGTCATATAAAATGAGAAAATTATATGAAGGTTTTGCGCTTAAAGTTAATATACGTTTTCAAACTGTTCACATGAAATTGATTTGGATTTCTTATGTTTAATTCTAAAAGGTGAAACCAGAAGGCACAAATGGAAACTTCGCCCCTAACTTTACTAACTACGAGTGAAAAACACAAAGAAGAAAATGAGGGAATGAAAAAAGAAAAAGTAAGAGTAGTGAACAAACTCAAATTAAAGAATAAAAGGGGGAGGGGAAACGAAGAAAAAGACAAATGAACAAATGTAAAGAAAAAAAAAGAAATAGAGGGAACGAAGAAGAAAATGAAAGACACATAAAGCCTTCTAAGTTAAGGTTTTATGACAATTTTCTGCGGATTAAGTATTTCTGCATTTAAACAGGATTGTCAAACGAACAGCAAGCCATGCCTTTTATATCCTGCACGCTAGTACGTGTTCATGTATATGTTTTAATATAAATGTTTGCTGCTATATTAAAAATAAAATCCTAAATTTATTGTTTTTTTTCTAAGACCACATTGCGGTAATCGCAACCCGGGGGAAAATATTGATTTCTAGATTTAGTCCAGTTTTGTACACAACGCACAACGTTCACATATCGTACGTATTATCCAAGCACAACGTTCACATATCGTACGTATTATTCAAGCACAACGTTCACATATCGTACGTATTATTCAATCACAACGTTCACATATCGTACGTATTATTCAAGCACAACGTTCACATATCGTACGTATTATTCAATCACAACGTTCACATATCGTACGTATTATTCAATCACAACGTTCACATATCGTACGTATTATTCAATCACAACGTTCACATATCGTACGTATTATTCAAGCACAACGTTCAACGTTATTATTTAAGCACAAGCGGAACAAGACGCTGACACCTCACCTCGGACGAGGAGAGGGTGGAATTTACATCATGGATTGAGGGAATGGCTTACATTACAAAGCCACATCTGTATTCTAAAAGTATTCAATGTTTTTTCAATAATACTAAAAAATAACAACATTTATCTGTTTTTGTTCGAAATTGTTTTTTTAAAATTAAAACGTAACAATAATTATGAAGTTGATTGGTTGAGCGGGAGGAGAGGTATGAAATTATTCCTATGGATCGCAGGGTAAAAAAAAAATATTTATTTATGGAACAAAATGGATTAGCTGAAGCTCAATTGCAAGACAATGAATAGATGCAGGATCTTATTTTCATGGTGGATGTTGCAGAGCACTTTAACTAGCTTAAGATGAAAATGCAGAGGCGCACTTAACTAATTACCGATATTTATGACTGCATTCATGCTTCTGAACTTAAGCATCAGCTGTTGCTCAGAGAATAATAGTGCACACTTACAACAATGAGAAACGGCAAAGTGCCATTATGCACTGACAGAATACATCAACAAAACATCCAAGTGAAGAAAAGAATTTCAAGATAGGTTTATCATTTCAAAGGACTTGCCATGTCCTATGGAGCATCTGCCAGTGTGACGTACCTCATACCAGGACACTGAAGCCGAAGTCCTGTTTGTGACAGTGACTACAGTGCAGCTTGAACTTAATCCCCAATTTGCTGTATGATGATAAACTAGAGCATAATGTATTCTTATTTTTTAAAAATATTTTTAAACTTCTCTTTTATTTAAATTTTTATTAATTGTTCAGACTTGCGTATCGGTTGATGAAATGTAAATTTTGTGTTTCTATTTTATTGTAATTTGTATTAATAGTTTTATGATTATATTCTGTTTTTTTTTACCTCTACATCTATTTATGTACCTATTGGGGTGGGTGGGTCGTGAGTCATATTGACGTTGGCGCGCTCGCATATCGGCGTAACAGTTGCAGATAATTTGCATTGGCACTTGTAGATGTTTTGTATCATAACTAATTGTAATATTGATATGATTCATTATTACAAAGTCACCCCAGAGTACAGCGGTGACAATGTGTCATATGCTTAACAGCAAAATTTGGAATAATACACTATTATTAGTCAATCACAGGTATTTCGCCATGTTTTGTATCTCGATCATTCTCGTAACAATGCGAAAAGGAGAACTTATTCTACATAATCATATTTTCCTTCTGTTTTCTGATTCCGTGTTTCAAAGGGCTTCAGAACAGGTATAAAACAAATATTTATTTCTGGTGTGAATGTCCACTCTGTGTAATGGTGGCGACAGGAAGGACAGTTCATATTGAAAGGGGAAACACCTCTGTACATCTACTCTATCTACTGGTGGCGACAGGAAGGGACAGTTCATTTAAAGGTTTTTCAATCCTATATGTCCACTCAATCTAAGGGGCGATGGAAGGAAAATTCGGCATTTAAAGAGAAAATAATCCTTGTTGGGATCCTACTGCTCGATTACAAGTTCTAGTCAATCTAGTGTGTGTAGCTTGCTTCTAAAGTGTACAAAGCGTAGAAAATTCTTATCAAGAAATTTATATATTTTTTTTTTAAACAGACGGTTTGTGTAGATCGGGAAAGAAAATGTAAATTCAAGTTACAGACATGTTATAAATGTCTTTCCGCCTCATTCTTCACTTCGACGTGACAATAGAATATTGTACATCCTCTCAGTGAGTTAAGCCTTGTTAAATTTATCATCCGATATTGAAATCATGGCGTCCGGATGAAAAAGTAAAGGAAACATGGAAGACATCTCCAGTGGTCGGCTGAAGACAAATGGACTCTGAAGTAGGAAAGAAAACTAAAAGTGAAGCAAATTTAGCACGACAATTGCAATTTACACACACACACACACACACACACACACACACACACACAATTACGGAGAAAATGCCATAGCGAACATTAATCATCAGTACTGATGCACCCGCAATAAAAGACGCTAGGTTGTAAATGTCTCTATCTCGTAGTTCTTCTTTCCAATTTTATTTCCAGTTTAGCATTCGTTTACGGCAGAACGACGTGACCTTTGACCTTCGAGGCTCGTGGATCCGTAAAGTGTGAGCCTTCCTGAAAGATGTAGCCATGGGGTATTCATTTTAATACCCTTCACTTGAGTTTTCATTCGGCGTCCGTCGACGAAATTACGGAATGGTATTTCCCCATCGTTTGTAATTTTCGCCAACCAGTGGATTTGGGGCTAACATAGACTATGAACAGTAAACATGCTCGGGTTGAATTCTCCATGAAGTCACGTGATGTCGTCTACTGAATGGAATGCATTGGGAACAAAATGTCTGCTTGCAACGTGAGAAGGGAACATGTAGTTCTGTTACTGCTACCACCTCTTTACCAATTCTATATCAACTACTGCTACCACCTCTTTACCAATTCTATATCAGCTACTGCTACCACCTCTTTACCAAATCTATATCAACTACTGCTACCACCTCTTTACCAATTCTATCTCAGCTACTGCTACCACCTCTTTACCAATTCTATATCAGCTACTGCTACCACCTCTTTACCACTTCTATATCAGCTACTGCTACCACCTCTTTACCACTTCTATATCAGCTACTGCTACCACCTCTTTACCACATCTATATCAGCTACTGCTACCACCTCTTTACCAATTCTATATCAGCTCTTGCTACTTGTATCACGAATACCTTTACTAGCACTACTATTACTGCCTCTGGTTACTGCAAGCAATGCGACGTCTACCAGTACTGTTATTATAAAATCTACCCCTCTGTTTAACTAGTACTATTGTTAATCCTCTGATTTCCGCAGGATACAACTTTTAATTAACATGACAACGAATATTACAACTACTGCTGTCATTATCTACTACTTATCAAATCAGATTTAAAGCGGACTAAACAACATGACACAACACTTGTATATTTTATTAAGAAATCTCGAACGGACGAACGACAACTCTGAAATAAGAGTAAGAGCCAGACGTTAGTGACGGATTTAAACACACCGGAAGGGCTTGTCCTAGTATTCATATACGTCACGGGTGGTGAGGCGTTTTACTTCTGATTCCAACCGTCTTTCACATGTACACACACGCACGCACAAGCACATATATACACACCCATTGTGGTCTTAATTCTCGGATGCTGTATCATGAACGGCATTTAAAAAGGAAATAATTAAAAACAATACCAGTTGGTATTTAGTTACCAATTAGAGCACAGACAAGTTCTTAAACAAGCCAACAAAGCATAGTTTATCCTTTATTTCAGTCCTATTACTTGTTAAGCTACATTTCTAATGTTATTCACACGGAAAACGTGTTTTATTCATGAGTTATTTCAGCCCTATTACTTGTTAAGCTACATTTCTAATGTTATTCACACGGAAAACGTGTTTTATTCATGATTTTTCTAAGCATTATTTAAATCGCATGTTTTGTAAATAAACAAAAATATTTCAATAGCTGAGTAACTTACACTTGGTCTGTGTATACCTACGTATCTTTTACAAATATATTTCCATTTGTCGATTGAATAGATTATTACAAGAAAACTAAATCTTGCTTCCTTGATCTATTGTCTATTACACCATTACAAATCACCTATATCATCATCATCGTCGTCGTCGTCATCATCATCATTCTACTTCTTCTGATATAATAATAATGATGGTGACGACGACGATGCTGCTGCTGCTGCTGATGATGATGATGCATTTGCTGCTTCTGATGTTGTGGCATTCAATCGGAAAAAGACAATCCAGTGTTTGGATCAGAACCAAATACTGATAGAACCAGCTTAGATCCCATTTCTAGCGACCTTTAACATGCACTTTCCTTACAGAAGTTTTGAATGCAGGTCATACGTGAGACTGAAAAAGAAAAACGTTGAAGTGTTATTAGGACAACATCCACTGAGCCACTGCGTTCGGCAAGACCGTGAAGAAAGCGGAACAAATCCCGTCAGACAGAAGTACAAGAACCTTTGATTGCATTCAGGCCACCTCCAATCGGCTATTCCCGTGTTTCCACTGTTTGCTGTACTAATAAAGTTAACTGTTCAAATGTTCGACCCGTCGCCATGCGCCGATTGAGAACCATCGAGACACTTCCTGTCGATCCGGAAGTTTGCATCACGTGCTTCGGCGCTCGCAGAGGACCTGAGCGAAACGAAACTTTCTGCGGTTCGCCAAACAGTTCACTCAGCAAGTTTCTGCGTGAATAATTTGCTTATTTATTCAATAAAAGGATTCTTCATTTGAAGAGAATAATAATTATTTTATTCTACAACATCAAATCGTAACATTCTAATATGCCCTTACACAGACACACTTGCGCAGTCTCACACGCACTTTCCTACACGCACACACACACACACACACACACACACACAAATATATATATATATACACGCACGCGCACACACATAAACACGTGGTGATATTAAGTTCTCTGAGAGAATACTATATATTTGTGAGACGAAATTTCGCTGTGACAGTGAAATTAAATAACATGAATGAATTACGTTTATTTTTAATTACAAGTTCTGCTTCTAGTTGTTATCTTGGCAACAAATCAGTGTCTAATGAGCTTCAGTGCCAACATTGCGTGACAGTGCCAACATTGCGTGACTGTGTCAACACGCGCTTTCAACTGTGCTGCGCACTTAATCTGTGACTGCCACGATCTGCATTCAGCAAGGGCAGTATGTCCCTGTGTTCGTTCTTCCCCACTCCCTCATCTGTGTTCTTCTCTGTACACGCCTTGTGGGTTCGTCCCTGCAAACGGCTTCATTCGGGTTTGTCTCTGA
This sequence comes from Sinotaia quadrata, assembly GCA_028829895.1. Classification (NCBI taxonomy): domain Eukaryota; kingdom Metazoa; phylum Mollusca; class Gastropoda; order Architaenioglossa; family Viviparidae; genus Sinotaia; species Sinotaia quadrata. Next base: position 40,955,261 of record CM054177.1, on the reverse strand, counting down.
ACGTATTATGATCTGTATTAGTGAACGTTCAAAGTGGATGTAAAGAAGGATTGAATCAATTAATCAATCAATTAATCAATCTGTGGAGGAATAAATATGCCTATCCCCATTTTTATACTTTAAAAATATATCATTTTTGCCAATGTTAACGTGACCCGACCGATTCTTTTGGAGTAAACAACAAAGGTAAAGATTACGCTAGAGCTGGTGATGTAATCTTCACTGGTTTTAGGGTGAGTAGTTTTTATTTTTCAATGTTTAAGATTTACGAGAACGAGACCAACCAAATGCCACAGATCAAAGTTTACCTGTTGAAAAGAATGCATTTTCTAATCACTTTAAATTTGGTGTGGAAGAAGTCTGGTCATGAAAGGTGGTCGTTAGCTTGATTATGAGTTAACTGACTGATTGAGAGAGAATGGACTTAGGAATATTTTGTGTATTTTGCTATTGATTTTGTTATACTTGCGCTTCCTGTAGAGATGTTTTAGGTGAGTAGACTATTATTTCTACATGTTTTGAACTATGACGCTTGTATGTTGTGTGCTAAATACTTGACATTGTTTCTAATGAATATGGTCATAAAATAGTTATGTTGTATTTAATATGCTGTATGCGTGTATCGAATTAATAAATAATGTTGCAGGAAAGTATACGTGGAGACTTGAATGTAAGAAAGAATGGAGTTAGAGATGAATAAGCTGGAAAGTTATTGTTTCTCCCCTGACATATTTTATGGTAAGAAGCAGCGTTTATTGTTTTACTAGAATCTTCCGTTTACTGATTTATAAACCGCTACCTCCATGGTAGATTTGAGAAGTCTCTACCCCCAATTGTAAGTGCAAAGATAATTGAACTCAGTTAACTGTATGACGGCAAAAGAATGTTCGATTACATCATAGAATAAAAGGAAGTTACTACATTGTTGTTCTGCTTGAGGGAACTAATAATGCAGAGGAGCACCCAGATTAGTTTCGATAGGACATCGCCTCATGAAATGTTCTACAATGTGCAAGAGAAACATGAGAAGAACTGACAATTCTTATGTGAACAATAGACTTGTGACATTGTTAAGAAAGCGTGCGAAAGACTATTGAGGCATCGCCTAGACAAGCATATGTACAAACTATTATCGCTTATCTGTAATAACTCCATTTCTGTTCTCTGATAAAAACTCTTGTGTGATTTCTGTTGACACTAATTTGTTGAGTTATGTGTTAGGATAAAATACAATATAAACAGTGAAACTATTCGAACGCTGTTAGTGGAAATATTGATATCAAGTAATATGCATATTTGATTTGTTGATTTAATAAATTTATTGCTAAATTTATTGACCTTTGCATTCTTGTTGATATTACAATGTATACTCATGCCACAAATTAACAAGATGTACGTTCCATCCATGCATATATTGCAGCTTTATAGTGTCAACACTCATTTCAGGCATACTTTTTTAAATACAAATGAAGAATTAACATTTCTGTATATTTTGCTTTATGCATTTTATTTATGTTTTTTTTAAAATCCCTGTCAGTACCTCTTCTCATTCTCCTCCACCATCACCCTCCCCCTCCCCCTCCCCCAATCACCAAACTGTGAGCACCCAATGGTATATTTAGGGCGTTTGGAGCAAATTTGCCTTTTGTAACAACGACAAAACAGAATATCTTTTCTGTAGCTTATCTATCCAATTAAAAATTTCACCACCACCTCTGGCTCCCACATGTCTAATTTGCTTTTCAAATAACGCTTTTTAAACCCGTTTTCAAAGGTTACTCTGTCATGAGTGAGAATTTCGAGAAAGACTTCAGGACGCGAAAAGAACATGACAAAAGACCGAAGAATAAGCAGCACAGCAGGGCAATGTAAAGTGGAGGCGGACAGACGGCAAAGCAAACAAGAAGCCAAGATGTAATAACTGCATTTTATTAAGAAAATCCCAAGAAAGCTAGACTAATATTCCTGAAATAACACGACGCGTTTATTATTTACGGCTGTTTTGTCGAATAAGTAAGAAAAGTGTTATTTTCACACTATTTGGAGCCGAGCTGAATTGTTTTGCTTCACTGTCAACATTACTGTAATTAACATTTTAATTTTAATTTGTGAGTTGTATCTTTAAAAAAGTGTCCTTTTATACCGATTTCTGTTTTATATGTGCGTAACACGGGGACTAAATGACAATTAACCAACCATCTTATTTCTGAACTGCGTGGTGAATGATTTTGTTGTGGGTGAGATTTCCAAACATGATTAATTATGTGAATTTAGCGGAAATTAATTACATACTTATCTGAAATTTGTTTTGAAGACAACTTTGGCATTAATATTCTTTATCATCATGTTTTCATTACAATTCCTTCCTTCATACTTTCTTTTCTTAATTATTTCTGTTCTTCGTGTTTCTTCTTCCTTTCTTTATTATTCAATGACCAGCTCTTATACATTTATGCTATCCTTTTTAATTTTTGTAAACATTGCAGAGAACAGAAAAAGACGAAAAGTTGTATATTTGTCGTTGTCTTCAGAAAATGTTGACAGTAAGCGTTACAATGAACAACATTTCCGCCCATTGTCTTCAATCAAACAGGAATAAACAATATCTTAACAAATATCAATTAGGAATAGACATATCTTCATAAATATCACTTAGTGATAGACAGTTCCCTAATAAATATCATTTACGAATAAACATATCTTAAGAAAATCGGTTGCGAATAAATTAAAATAAAATTATTGCATTACCTTTGTTTGCTTTGTAAATAACTTTCCCCTGAGACGGTGACCCTTTGACTGCATGTTCATCCGGGAGTTTGGAGTGTAAACAATAGAATCATTGGAGTGTAAACAATTGAATCATTGCATTGAAATGGAGTGTAAACTGAATATTATCAGGCTGATTGCCACGCGCCTTAACGTTTTCTGAATTGGTGCACAATACGCACCATAAATAAATCTTCTGGGATATGAAGGTTATCTCCCTTCTAATGTCTTTATATCAAATGCTGATTTCATTGTTTTATTTCCATTTATGGTTTCTCTTTTATTTGAGAATATACTCATCCAGAGAGTACTTATTCATATGTTCTCTCTGTCTTTCACACACACACACACACACACACACACACACACACACACACACACACACACACGTGCGGACATGCCTGCACGCACGCACACGCGGTGAGCACTCATACACCTGAAAAGTTTTAGGATCTTAAAATAGTATTCTATACTCAGTGGTTCATTTGTGGATTGAAATAATCTCAATATAATAATCATGTAATGATCTTAATATAATCATATAATAATCTTAATAATAATCGAATAATAATCTTATATAATATGATTTAAGCATGTATAATTAAACGATAATTAAACGACAAATAATCACAGTACAAGATGGAAGAGCTTGATTAGGACCAACCATGTCATCTTCATGAAATGAAACAAATCCACTAAGAGGAATATTTAGAGCCTGAAATGCATTACCTGAGAATAAGGATAAGATAGAAAGGGTGGGGCGAACTGGGGGTATAAATAATTCTCACTTCATAATCATTTCAGGCTATCTCTGTCATATCAGCTTTTATTAATCAGGACACCTTATTATGAGAACTAAATATACAGAAGGGATTGCTTGGCATTTCAGTATCTCCAGTATAATGATAAGGGGCAGCAATAACTCCTGTATTGTATCTCTATGATCTCTGCTGATTATCGCACTGTTTGTTTGGGGATGTGAGCGGGGGGTCGTAGCTTAACACTGCACATTCAGTTGGTTTTAGGGACTTGCAGCTTTAATGTCCACAGCATTCAACAGGCAATATAGATTTGAAAGTAATGGATGAGTTATTGTGACTATAGAGGGTAGAATGATGTGCCACACTCGCTCTATTCACAATCTACAGTTTAGGCACCCTAATCAGTGTGAATGGTCGCATTCCAGACAGATCGATATATATATATATTGAAATTTGCTACGTCAAGAGTGCACAAAACACTAAATATCTCATGATGTAATCATCAGTAATTAAAGCCATTAAATATTTCATCTAGTGTAAGCAATACAAACAGTCCTGAGTGTACATGTATACACAGGTGTACTGCATACACAGGTATAATGTATTACATGGATAAAAATAGAATTTAACTGCTAAGTACAAACAGACCAATACAAAGAAACTTTGAAAAA
>CM054177.1:40878563-40946063 GCA_028829895.1 Sinotaia quadrata | reverse complement strand
GCTTAAAGTAGAAGAGACAGACACGGAAACAGAAGACAGATTGGAAAGACAAACTTGATGCTACAACACGAAAAATGAACATAAATGATGTAAGGGAAATAAAGTGGTAATTAAAATATTTTGTACTCTCATAGTAGTCTTCGAAGATCAGGTTTCAGGTCCATGCATGTGAGAACGTGTGTGTGTGTGTGTGTGTGTGTGTGTGTGTGTGTGTGTGTGTGTGTGTGTGTGTGTGTGTCATTTCTATGGTTGGGTTAACTTAGTGGAAATTTGGTATTATAATCTTAGTACGTCAAGGTTACATTACATTTAAGTGAGTTCAATTACAAATATATCACGCGTTTTAATGAAATTGATGAATAAATACTTAAAGTCTCTATGTAGCGAAATTTGTCTGTGTTAGTTGTGCTAACCATGGATCATTCAGTTAGAAAGTAAAATATCTAAATGACCGCAAAAATCCGTACAGCATTCTGCTAATGAGGTCATAGTGTAAAGTGTATTGCTCATTGCTGTAAAGGTTAAACACCAACTGTTATGATGCAACCTTCAAACAGGCAATACTCCACTTCGAACCAATCTCCTTCAGAACCTTAGTTCAAGAAGTTCTCCTATTTAAATTTACTTCGAGGGCATCTACTACATTACTTCAAGCCTATATTTTATATAATATTTCTTCAAGCCCATCTCCTACATAACTTTACTTCGGGGCATCTCCTACATTTCGTTACTTCAGGGGATCTCCTACATTACTTTACTTCGATCCCATCTCACAGAATACTTCGAGTGTCAGTGGTTAAAAGTATGTTTGCATAAACAACTCCAGGCTATTAATATTTAATCCGTATTCTGCATCACATAGATTCACTTAGTTTGTTACATTCTATCCCCAATGCCAGTGTCGTTACAATCTATTGTACTGAACCTATTGTGTGGGTAAATATTATTAATTCATTCTTAGATTCACACTTGCATGAAGAATTTTAAAATATTTTAGCTAGGAATTGTGTGAAGTTTTCCTTTCCAAGAAATATATAAATTTAATTCATTCTCAGAAGTGGTTGCTGCATTTGTTACTAAGTTTGTATTAAATACATTTATCACATTAGTGCAAATAATGAGAAAACTTTACAATTCTAATATTCAAGATCTTTTTGTATGCCACTTAGAGATCTTGATGCAATTTTTCTCGGATTTCACCCTAAAATAGATTTGAAATATTAAGTTAAAAATGTCCAGTTGCTAATTTAATAATACTGGATTTGACGTCATCTAAGAAATTTTGCAATTTAGTAAATTCAGTTTACAAGCATTCAATTTAAATCTTTTATGTTTCACTGATACATCTGTCTTCCATCACATCGGTCTTATTGGAATAATAGGATCGGAAAAAGTGAAATATTCTCACACTAAAACCCAATCAACCAACTTCTCGATTTTACTTTCCAAATATGGACATTAAAATATTTAATTTTATATTTTAGTGCTAAGAAAGGACACAATGATCTCTCAAATCACGATTTACTGATCTCTTTTGTAAAATATATTTTTTTCTTTTAACAGGCTAATTAAACAGGATACAATGTATGGTAATATATAAACACATTCGACAACATGGTTAAAATCTTTTATTTAAGGCACAAATTTTAACATCTATGCAACAGATAAAATAGTACTAACTTGCAATATCTCCATTCTTAGACTGTTATAGATATAGCATTACATCTTTCATTTTCCCGACTAAGATCAACTTAAAATAAACAGTGCAAATTTGTACTGTCGACGCAAATGCGTACTGTTGATGCTTATGCGTACTGTCGATGTAAACGCGTACTGTTGATGTAAATATGTATTGTCGATGTAAATGCTTACTGTCAATGTAAATATGTACTGTCGATGTAAATATGTGCTGCCATGCATTACGTCGAAGTCAGATTTTACTTTACACTCAAGAAAATGTAAAAGGCGTTGTTGTTATTATTAGTCTCGTTTACTATCACAATAATTCCAGCCTCATAGAGCAGTTTGAAATAAAAATATGCTGACACACTTTTTAAATGCACAAAGTAATTCCAGCCTCATAGAGCAGTTTGAAATAAAAATATGCTGACACATTTTTAAATGCACAATAAATGCACAAATTGTTGACGTGGGAATAAAATCCTTTACACTAAATGTTTACGTTTGTTGTTAAGTTCTACTGTGCAGGTTTGAGATGTTTGTTGCTGTTGCTGCCAGTTTCCCAGGTGTTGCAATAATAAATAATACTGCATATTGCTGAAGAAGGAATGGGAACTACACAGGTCGTTCTTAGTAACTTGTGCTTACCGGTGTCTGATTGGTCAGTTCCTTAGCGGAACTTAGCTTTGATGTATTCGTTTGCTCACACATTTTAGAACCAGTATATCTTTGTAACGTTTGATGATAAAACTATACTGTTACCACATACACGAGCTCGAGACTTAACAATTTTAGGGAGAAGCTGCAACACAAGTAATCGAAACATTTTGATTTATGCTGAAGTTCATCGAATGATTTTTATGCAAGCGACCACACAATGTCAGACCTGGACTTCCGTCTGCTCAGCAAGTTGTGCGTTCGTTATAAATTCTAATTAGATGAGCCGTTTTGACTTTGTATTTTCTTAAAAAAAATATGTTTTCGCCTTTTTTCCCACCAATCGAAACATATTAGGAAAAGACAACCGTCAATTTCCTTGTTTTACTAGTTCTCTAGTAGATTCAGTGATGGGCTGATATACCTTAGATTTACGAATGCATTTATTTATCTTATTAAATGGTCGTTATATAGGACACAACTTTGAACAAGCACTCTTAAGATAGTGCACAACAATGAAACACGCCTATTCAATAAAACATTTATGATCAATTGTAAGCATTCTATCCACATGTCTAAATATAGTGCTGGGCTGCGTGGAAGAAAGAACATTTGGATGATAAAATGTAGGGCAAACAACAAAAAATATTGTATGCATGCTGCTTGCATTTGTCTTAACCATATTTTACTAAGGATTAATATTCACCCATCACATGAAGAAAGGTCAGATGGACAGGCTTTTATAGGTTAAATATACATTGAGGTTTTTATAGGTTGAATATACAGTGAGGTTTTTATAGGTTGAATATACAGTGAGGTTTTTATAGGTTGAATATACAGTGAGTATTTTATAGATTGAATATACAGTGAGTATTTTATAGGTTGAATATATAGTGAAGTTATTTTGTTTTTTTTTTAAAGGTAGCCTTTAATGTAAAGAGTGTTCTGATTTTATCGATTTCATCCATGCTTTAGTTTAAAGTCCTGTTGTGTTTCTAAGTACACAATATGAACAACACGAATGTTTATTTTGCTTTTGCGTGAAAAGTGGTAAAAGCTCTACCTGCATATCTTTTTGCTGGTAAAATGACACTTCGCTATCCGATATATATGGTTACCGAATGGCTAATTGCAGGGTTCCGAACCTAATGCAAGCAAGCAAGTAGCGTGAAGGAAATATAAAGTTAAATAATTTCAGAAAGAGAATAATGGATAAACCAAAAACATCATTAATGAAATATAATGAAATTTTAAAAAATCAAATCAGCAAGCAATCAGCCTCCTCATTATGTTTGGAAGACTTCACCATAGCAGAACAGGGAGAGACTCAGACAAGGGTCACCATAGCAGAACAGGGAGAGACTCAGACAAGGGTCACTTGTCTGAAATGAATTCTAGCATGCAAAGCGATGACTAGCAATCCCGCTGGAAGGGAAAGGACAGCTGATTGTAACAGTGCGATGAATGGTAAAATTTCATCCGTATACGAATACTGTTGAAGAATAAAAGGCCATCCATACAATGACTCTTTTAACAGATATTGACTCTCTCTATACAATGTCAAAGGATAAAATGTTATCCATACAATGACTCTTTTAATAGATAATGAATTACCATCAGATAAAATTCCCTGTATACAATGTCAAAGGATAAAATGCCATCCACACAATGACACTGGACCTTGAATCTAAGCAGACGAAACGTTCCATGGGAAGAAAGCCATAGCAATACATAAACACATGCATTGAAATGCGAAGTCTGTATGATCACAAAATGAACAGTATTTCTTTTATAGAGGATAATTTATTTATTTATTTTTTCAAAAGTACCCATGATGATGGAGACAAAAAAGATAATTCATATCATGAACATTTTTTTCCCATTAACGGCAGCAGTAGTCCTAAATTTCTCTGTGTTGATGTTAGAGTTATTATTGTCCATTTTGTTGTAGTTATTGTTTAAATCAATGTTTATTGTGTGTTGAACACTAAATAAATTAAACAATTTCTCGGCACATTGCACAGTTTTGGAAGGGTTCAAACTATAAGCATATTTTTTCTTATATATGGTGTTGGAAACCAAAATGTCGAGCATTGACCTGAATGTACCCAGATAAATAAAGACGTCACATTTTTTGTAATTTGAATAAAACCAAGGGATATTTTTTCATTTATTATCTATATACTGAGTGTGGAGAAAGCATTATGTATTGGTTAGATTTTTTAATTGTATAAATACAAGCCCCCATCTAATATTTATTTGTTTTATTTCGTTTTAATTTGTTTTTCTAAAACAAGAGTGCACTAAGACGCGTGAAATTTGTAAAAATAAAAACTCTTGCATACTTTGCTTTGTTTTTTGTTTCATTATTAAAGAAAACACTACTTCTCGATGAGGAATATTTTAATTTTATTTTGTTTTTTGTTTGTTGGTTGGTTGATTGATTATTTATTTACTACTCTGTATTGTAAGCGCGTGCTTGTGTTCTCCCTAGGGTATTATTGTCTGAGAGGGGTGTTAGAGATATAATAACTTTTCAGCTTGAATGGCAGTAATTCCACATCGATTGCTGAGAAATGTCAATATTACTAAGAGAGGGAACGTGGCGGTTTGTGCACCATTTTTAAAGAAAACATGTTATGATTCCTTTTTTCTTAATTTATGAAAAAATTGTCTTTTCTTTCCAGAGGTCGCCCTTCAACGCAAATGGTATTTGTGAGAGAGAGGTACACGTATCTCAGCATTTCTATACTTACATCACACACACACACACACACACACACACACACACACACACACACACACACACACACACACACACATACACACAAACGAACTCAGACACCCATCCATCCATCTATCTATCTATCTGTCTGTCTATCTATCTATCTATCTATCTATCTATCTATCTATCTATCTGTCTATCTATCATACATAATTATAATTAATGATCTCAATCTTCAGCACTTGTATATCACCTTTCCTAACTTTTATAACTATATGTGTCTGCGTGCCTTTTTTCTATAGATGTTACGTATTTCTGATGTAACTATTTTGTTTTTGTGAAAGTGCGTGTTAGCGTGCGTGTGTGCGATGAAGATAGAGAGAGAGAGAAATGGGGTGGAGAAGGAGAGAAAAAAATCTTTATGTCTGCAAAAATATACAAAATAAAACGCTAAACAAATAAATATAGAAATAAAATGAAAACGGTATAGAAATAAAATAAAAAAACGCTAAAAAAAAACTATAGAAATAAAATAAAAAACGCTAAAAAATATAGAAATAAAATAAAGTTTACATTAAAAACGCGTACGTTGTAGGTGTCCATGGAGCCAGTGGGTACGAGACACAGAGAGCTCAAGCTGATTGAAACCAGGAAAGTTCAACAAAGTCAAATCTCGCGCAATAAACAACGACAGACGAGAATTGCCGGAAAGCGTGAAGAACATAAAAGCCATTCTGCTGGAATAGATGAATTACTGCAAGATGAAAATAGCATGCAACAGACAAGCGGTTCAGTGAATGATTAAGGAGGGACAGTGAGGCGGAGCCGAAAATTAGTCTCGGGAAAGGCTTCATCCAACTGCCAACAAGTACCAATGAATCACGGTCCAGATGCTATGTTCACAACATTTATGTGGAAAATCCCCTGGCCAATACAGTCCCACGGATAATCGTTGCAGAATGTTGGAGCTGTGTAGTAGAGATCGAGGGGACATAAATTGTCAAACATGTGAACAGTTTTACACGTGTATTCGACTTTGTGCGTAAGGGTGTGAAAGCATTGGTGTCACACGCATTGCCTGTCCCTAAGAACGGGCTATATTGGTAATATATTTTTTTTACGAGGGAACGTACAAATGGTCTAGAAATGCAACAACTGATTAATTATGGAGTGACTTAGTTAATGGATAACCATTAAAACCATCAAAAACTAATTACTAGTGATGAGAATCTTAATTTATTTTATTAATGATCGTCCGGCAGACAGCACTCGTCTCTTTTACTTGGCGGATAAACAAGCGCTGTAAAAGTTTTCTCTCTTCCACAACATAAAACAACATTTACAGTTACACAATGTTTTCTCTTCCACAACATAAAACAACATTTACAGTTACACAATGTTTTCTCTTCCACAACATAAAACATTTACAATTACACACCGTTTCCGAGAGTGGCAACCTTCGTACTAAAGGAGAAGACAAATTCATCTTTGATCTATATTTAGCGAGGCCCCATCCCCCTACTTTCTTCTCCAACATAAATTTATCAATATGCATAAGGTAAATAAATTTTAAAATAAATTTATTAAATCAACAACCAATTATGCATATGAAAAATAGTTTACCTGACATCAATATTTCTACATAAACACATTCAGATAATTTTATGTTTACACAGTCCTTATCCAGAAAAAAAACAGTTCATCAGTATGTCAATACAAATCACAGGAAAGTCTTATCAGGGAAAATAAATGGAGTTATTTTAGAGATAATAGTTTTACATATTCTTTTCTAACTGCTGTCTCAATAGTCCTTCCACATGCATTTGCCACAAAGATACATGTTTTTTGTGGGCAGATATTACATCAGCTCTAAGTGCCTCATTTGCACGTTGAAAAACACTTTCGCTACTTAGAGTTAACCTGAACACTTCTTTTCACTGTGTCAACTCCTTCAGTAGAGTGCTTTGTGTCCTTACACATACATTGCAGCTTTCTACCTTTCCACCATTAGTAGTAATAGTTTACAAACAGTAAACAAGGAGGTTCTAAACAAATGAAATAAAAGCAGAATAAGCTACTTGTCTCTGCAAAATATAAGTGGAGAACAAATGCTAAACTTCAAATTTATTGCTTTATAACTCCATTCTTTCTTACATTCCAGTCTCAACTTACAATTTTCTGCAATGGTACTTATTAGCCAGACACACACACACACACACACACACACACACACACACACACACACACACACACACACACACACACACACACACACATACACACACACACACACACACACACACACACACACACACACACACACACAGCATATCAAAACAATGTCAGGTATCTAGAACACTACATAATGAGCAGTTTAGTTCAAACATTTGCAGGAATAATAGTCTATTCACCTAATAGATCTTATTAAAACAAATATAATATATAAATAGCAAAAATGCACAAAATATTGTTTAAGTCCATTCTCTCTCAACCAGCCGTTACTCACCATCAAGCTAAGGGCTGTCTTTCATAACCGGACTCTTGCCACTCCGAATTCAAAGTGATCAGAAAATAAATTTCTCTACAGCAAGTTAAGGTATTTTTTATCTCAGCCCATTGGCTGGTCTCGTTCTCATAAATCATAATCATTGGATAAATTAAACTACTCACCCAGTTGAGATGGTTTGTAGTACTTTAGCAATTTTCTAGCATATTCTCAACTCAGATGTTGACTTCAACGTAGACACTTTCAAAATTGACCTTCATAGGCACTCCTGCCCAAGGTCGGGTTACTCTGACAATTCAACAATTTAAATTTAAAATAGGGGTAGGCAAATTTACTCTGCCACAGACTGAAATGTGATTAAGCTAATTGAAACAGTTATCAATTTGTGTGTAGATATTGTTACTATTCTCTTCCATAGAGACATACTGAAACAACTGATCAGATTAATCAGTCACCAGCAATTATTTAAGAGGACACACAGCAGCCATGAAGTAAAGTGCTAAGTAATCTGGGCAACTCGTATTATGAACAATTGTAGTTTGAAATATTATCTAAATTCTTTTGATCTACAAGCTTGACCGTGAAATAATCACTATTGCAGCTACTGTAGCCATTCCGTCAGTACGTAGCAGTTAGATCAATGCAAATTGCAAAATGTTTCTTTCTTTGAGTTCACGTCCGATTCAATATTGTGCTGATTTCGCAGATTTATATTCTGGAAAGGACTGAAATTTCACCATGGTGTGTGTGTGTGTGTGTGTGTGTGTGTGTGTGTGTGTGTGTGTGCGTGTGTGTGTGTGTGTGTGTGTGTGTGTGTGTTGTGTTGTGTGAGTGAGTGAGTGAGTAAGTGAGTGTGAGTTTGGAAGAATAATGTTTTGAGCGGGAGTCTGATATATTTTCTGTATGCAGTCTTCCAGGGGGAAGTAAGCCTTTCACTCTTTCAGCACAAAACGAACGTGATCATGCTTGGTGTTTAGCACACGGGACACAAATTTATTTTCTCATTAGACGCCAAGGCCACCAGTTTGATCAAGACAGCTGCGAAGGATCTCCAGTACGTGTCTTTTTTTTTTAACCCAGAGATGGAATCGAACCATAAGTCATTTGAACGAGAGGGTATGCTACCGCCTGACCACTAGATCTGAAACATACGCTATTTCAGTGCACAACTTTCGAGACACGAATGACGGTCGAAAATAGATGAAATTGAAAACAAAATAATGTTGAAAAAAATACATAACAAAATAACTACAACTGTGCAAAAATAGGACGGGTTTATTCTCCTAACAACCCTGCAGAAGTAAAAAATCGCATTTATTTATTATTGTTGCTTTTTCATGCATAGGTTCAAAGGGAGACTACTAAGTCAAAGACATATGTTTTGTCTGAACAAAATAGCCGTTTCTCGAACGATGATGATGATGTCAAAAATTCACATATGCCTGAACACACACACACACACGCACACACACACACACACACATACACACACACACACACACACACACACACACACACACACATACACCTATATATATGTACCATCACCACTACCTCCAGCTTTTAACATCTGCCTGCTGTGAAATACCATTAAATGGTTTAATCACTCGAACCGCTATACGGCCAAGTTATTACAAACGGCGTGTTTATTTAAGTGTGAACAGTTTCAGAGTTAATAAATGTTAGACCAGTTCCAGGTCTTGGACGAAAGAAAACGTTTTTGGATTTCATTTTTTTAAAGCTTTTGTGCAAATTGCTGGAATTTACAGACATGTGTTTGGTAATTCGAGTGTAGGTATGCCAAAGCTTAAAATATTCTGACTGTTTTTAGCACAGTCAAAGTGAAATACAACAAAGGCGACCTCTACTGAGCACACATAAAGAGAAATGCTCTAAAGACGGCCTCTGTTGCGCACAGATTAAGTGCAATGTAATATAAAGTCATCTATTGCGCACAAACACAGCGCAATGAAATAAAGACGACCTCTATTGTTCACAAATAAATTGCAAAGCAACAAAGACTACCCCTGTTCCTCACAAATAAGATGTAATGCAATAAAGACGACCCCTATTGCTCACAAATAAAGTGCAATGCAACAAAGAAAGATGCCATTCTTTGAGCACAAATAAAGTGCAATGCAACAAAGAAAGATGCCATTCTTTGAGCACAAATAAAGTGCAATGCAACAAACAAAGATGACCTTCTTTGCTCACAAATAAAGTGCAATGCAACAAACAAAGATGACCTTCTTTGCTCACAAATAAAGTGCAATGCAACAAAGAAAGATGACCTTGTTTGAGCACAAATAAAGTGCAATACAACAAAGACGACATCTGCTTCACACAGGTAAAGTGCAACGCAATAAAGACGAACTCTATTGAGCACGATTAAAGTGCCTGCTGCTCAGATTACTTTAAATGAACACGCACGTGTGTAGTGAGATAAAGGCGTATTAACTAATTGTATTTTTCATATCATACATTCGTTCGTCTATTACAGATCTTTTTGTGTGTCGTGTCATGTAGATGAACGAGGGACACTTTCACAAATCAATGTTGTACGAATATTGCAGTGTTTCGTGTCAAAGAAAGGAATGCTTTTGTACGAATATTGCAGTGTTTCGTGTCAAAGAAAGGAATGCATTTCGTTAAATTATATTGACGTGAGTGCACAAGTTCACTGACAGACATAAAAATGGATAATTGACTGATAGGCAAATGAATTAAATATAACAACAGATAGACAGTTAAGCAGAAGTGAAGAAATGGAGAGATATGCAAATATGCAGGCTATATTTCCAAACCTACAGACTGACGGTTCAGTTTGTAAAAGAGCAAGCACAACAGTGAGTTGGAATAGAAAAGGTCTGCAGGCTATTACTAATTCTAAAACAGCAGTTTGAGGGTTTAATTTCTATGAGAACAGACACGATCAATACTTTAATTCTAAAGAACACACTGCATGTTAAATTCTAAAATTGAAAACAATAATACAGACTACAGTATAAATTATCATGGAACAGACTATCGGTTAAATTCTACGAGAATCGACAATGGGCTAACTTTTAACAGAACTATCTGAAAGCTAAGTTCTAAAGTTCTAAGTGCTTCCAGAACAGACTATATAAAAACATTCTACATGAACAGAACATAGACAAAACATAAATGAACAAATATGTATGATGTGCTAAGACTGATCAGGATCAAATCGCCTCACGCTTTGCATGGAAGTGGGGGGGGGGGGAAGTCAAAATAAAATAAACAAGAGGAGCAAAAGATCGATGCCCTATACTGAGTTATACATCAATCAGACTGTTAACTCCCGTCATCCCTCCCAAATATTGTGTTTTTTAATTTTATTATTTTGTGCCCTCCTGGACTTTTTATTTCGACACAGACACTGGAGTTCTCTTCATTTGTAACAGCCGTAATTAAAAGCAAATAAATTGAAAAGGAAGAATAATGTGAAATAGAGTATTTCTTGCTGATGATTTAAAACAAGAATTCAAGACAACAAACATTAAAATAAATAACCTGCTGTTAAGGATAAAAACAAATGACGAACACCAAACAAATGAAGAAACATAAAAATAAACGTGGGTTTCTCATAAATAAATTTAAAAAAACTAACACATATCCATTTTGAACACGCTGGAAAGAGAAAATGGAAATCTCAAAAGACTCACCGGAGAGACCGTTGAAAGACACATACAAGTTAATATGGATGCGTATTACTGAATGATAAGACTGATATGTCAACAATGACTTACAGAGGAATGTATTCGTTTATAACACAACAAAGGCATGTATGTGTCAATAGATACAGTGTAGCAAAACAACGCATCATTTACATTGGATTCATGCTATATATGTGTCATGTATGTGTCATGTATGTGTCAATAGATACAATGTAGCAAAACAACGCATCATTTACATTGGACCCATGCTATGTATGTGTCATGTATGTGTCAATAGATACAGTGTAGCAAAACTACTCATTTACATTGGACTCATGCTAATGGTGAATTCTCCCTATACTACTACCTCTAAAACACTTTCAGGAGAGAATGCAATTCAGGTATTTTTTTTTTAATTTGGTTTTAGATAAGACGGGTGCAGTACCTGGAAATAAAGATTATATGAGGTATGAAAGGGGTGGTGACTAAATGAAAGAATAAATTGTCGGCGCGACTGGAATGGTTCGTTTTTTCTCTAGATGGATGGAGTTTTTAATCGGATTGTTAGATACAGTGAGGAAACTGTGAGGAAACAGTGAGGATACAGTGAGGAAATAGAAAGGGGTGCGGCGAATGAGTGTGGAAGATTGGAAAGACGCACACAGTTCAGAAGTGGATACACAAGCAGGATAGTTCTAAGTTAGGTGTCTGAGGGAACCTCTTTCTGTCCAAGGTCAACCCATAACATGATAATCTGTAATCTACAGATTTGTTGTTTTTTTAAAATTAAAACCATGGAAGTAAAATAACATTAGCGAAGCAGAAGGTCCATTATCGAAGTTAATATAGGCGGACACTGTTAGGATTATTTTTACACCAGAGAAATAAACCAATTACATCGCTGCTAAAGCCGAGAGAGTACCGGGTTGTGTGGTTTTATTCTCTAGCCCAAGGAGCACTTACATGGTCATCATACATTCGTATGCCATAGGCAAACATAGAGAAATATAAAATATATTCACGTTTAAATGAACATAGTCATAATATTTAGTTATGCTAGCAAATCCACATACCTTCAGCAGTAATATATACAGAGGATGATTTTCTGTTCAGTTGATAACCAGCAATAAGGTTAGTAGTATGATTATACTTTATTAACACTGGGATTCAAAATATGTGTTGCCTCTGTGGTCAGCTTGCATTCAACTGAAGAATATTAGATGAGTTTCTAGTACGTTTGTTTGCGCATGGTTGAGCAGCACATACATTGGTTCATTAGAGTGAGTGTCTGGAACATTCAGGAATGTTTCCAGTCTGGGGATAAGGGTCAGCCTTTCTACAAAATAGAATGCATATAGCCTAATTTTTAGAGGAGGATTGTTGTGGGCTACATAAGCCATTATTAGACACCCCTCCATGTAGGGCCTATAGAGCTCAGTGACCTGACCATTTATTGACTTGTCACTGTTCAACATCTGTGTTATGGTTAGAAGACAATGGGTATAGAGACGGATTACTCCATTAAAGGTGGATGGGAAAGGGATAACCGAATCAAGCGGGAGATGTGGTCATACCTTTCACCATGAGTAATGACTAGTGCCATCAGGTAACATAGTGAGAAAATGATAAAAGAGTCTCCCTGTGATGTATCATTAAGCACCCACCAATAATAAGCCGTGGTTGACAAGCAGTTTGGACTGATAACTTAAACATTAGTGATAAGCTGTGGTTGGCAAGCTGTTTGGACGGATCACATAAACATTAGTGATAAGGTGTGGTTAACGAGCTGTTTGTTATTTATTGAATTACCACATATTCATCGACACTTTCGATGCAAATTGGCATACATTATCATCTCGACTAGAGGAAATGTGTGTATACACTATGAATGTGCGTATAACCTATATTTGTGTGTATAACCTAAGCTTTGTATAACCTACGATTGTGTGTGCAGTCTTTGTGTGTGTGTGTGTGTGTGTATGTGTGTGTGTGCGTGCGTGTGTGTGTGTGTGTGTGTGTGTGTGTGTGCGTGTGTGTGTGCGTGTGTATGTGCGCATGTGTGTGTGTGTGTGCGTGTGCGTGCGCGCCATGTGCTTGTGTATGCAGCCTATACAAACATAAGGCTCGATAGATAGATAAACAGATATATATAAAGAGAGAGAGAGACACAGACACAGACAGACAGATAGATAGATAGATAGAGAGAGAGAGAGAGAGAGAGATAGGCAGGCAGGCAGATAGATAGATAGACAGACAGATATATATATATATATATATAAAGAGAGAGACACAGACACAGACAGATAGATAGATAGATAGATAGGCAGGCAGGCAGGCAGATAGATAGATAGATAGATAGATAGACAGACAGGTAGGCAGATAGATAGATAGATAGATAGATAGATAGATAGATAGATAGATAGATAGATAGATAGATAGATAGATAGATAGATAGATAGATAGATAGATAGATAGATAGATAGATAGATAGATAATTATAGTTTAAGTGAATATATATTAAGATTTATTTTACTTTTCCAATTTCTTCCTTCCGTTGTTTCTAGAAAGATTTAATTTCTACTTGGGATGGGGGATCTCATATTGAAAACAAAAGATAAAATTCGAGAGAAATTACTAACATTGTTTTAGTGATTAAATATAAAAACAATAAAAAACGCAAAACTACAAAGTTATATATTTTATAAATTCAAATAAATAAATAATTATTATAATCCATTTATTACATTCATTACACAATTCAGCACAAAAAAACACAGTTCCACTAAAAACGATAGTATTAAAAGTTATATTCAAGCACATATTGTGCAATATGCTGGACCAAATCACCCGTAACCATGACTACACGACAGTAGTTGACTGCAGCAATGATAGACAATGATAATTAGATGCATTCCAGAAATCTATTGTGCCACACGTATAACATCAATCCCATCTACGCTCTCATACAAATATACATTCTCGCACAAACACATTCACACACATCCATACATCCACACATCCGCACATATTCACATATGTACTGATATAAACTCACATATACACCGAGAATTAAAAGCAACACCACTGGACAGGTCAAAAGCAAATTCCGAATACAGCACCAAAGGCTCATTTTTATAATAATAATAATAAAATATTCAACATTACTGAATTTGACACTATTGTACTTGACAATATTGTATTCGACACTTTTGTATTCAACATTACTGAATTTGACACTATTGTACTTGACAATATTGTATTCGACACTGTTGCATTCAACATTACTGAATTTGACACTATTGTACTGCAATCCGCCTGACAACATGCATTAAACAGAGAGACACAGAGAATGACATGCTTAGAGCAATCAGACTGATGAACTGCAGAACATGTGTTTGTGAGTACTGAGATGTAACGCGGCGATATGTTTTCTTAACTTTGTTGGCTTGTAGGTTTGTCTGTCTGCGAGTTTGTGGACTGCATACGGTGATGTTACGTTTCTGAGTTCGTGAGTTTGTTGCATGCATACATTAATGTTCGTCTGTGTGCTCGCGAGTTAGTGTTCGCATATATTGCGATGCCTGTTTATGTGTTTGCGTGTTTGTTGACTGCATACTTGGATGTTTGCTTGTGGGTTTCTTTTCTGCATACGGTGATGTTTTAATGTCCGTGAGTTTATGTGGACTGCATATTGTGATGTTTGTTTGTGCTCGTGAGTTTATGACCTGCGCACGGTACGTTTTGAGTCCTTGAGTTTGTTGACTGCAAATAGTGATACTTCCCTGCGCATCTGCGAGTTTGTGGACAGACTGCGTAGAGTGTGTTTGTGGATTTACGTCCTGTATACGGGGATGTTTGTGCGTTCACTGTTTTCTGAACTGCACACGGTAATACGCATTTGTTTAAGGACTGTG
This sequence comes from Sinotaia quadrata, assembly GCA_028829895.1. Taxonomy (NCBI): domain Eukaryota; kingdom Metazoa; phylum Mollusca; class Gastropoda; order Architaenioglossa; family Viviparidae; genus Sinotaia; species Sinotaia quadrata. The sequence goes on along the minus strand of CM054177.1, from coordinate 40,930,904 downwards.
AAAATTACGCTTATTTGTGCACGCGAGCCCGTTTAGGACGGTGAAAGTTTGCGTGAACGTGTGGATAATTATTTAATGGATTAAATGATTTACTCATGGAACTGACTGACATATTGCGTTCCGGCTAACTGACTGAGAATTAGATGGCTGGATTGCTTTTGCCTCATACTCTGCAAAGAGGGAATTGTTCTCATACTCGTCACGACATGGCGTCAGCGCATTCTGACAAAATTAATGACAACGCAGTGGGTCACACTGTATTGGATGTTATTTTTTGTTGTTGTTTTTTTGTGGGGACAACTAGCAAGAATTCCAGAGCATAGTACACCATAATACTATGAATAAAATGAATATGAATTCGTGAGCACCAACAGTGTCACAGTAATGGTGGGTCTGACCCGGATGTGCCTGTTTTAAAAGTCTCCTGGAAAATCTTTCACACTATCTCCAGTCTGACCCGAATGCTCAGTCAGGTACTGATCTCTCCCCTGCTGCCTCTTTACCGATAAAAAAATTCTCTAAAGCTTACACGGGTTCTGTCGCGTTTTGCCCCTAACAGACGTGCTGGCCCGAGGGATTTCCTATTAAGGAATCAGGGCACTGGCCAAATATTGGTATAATTTCTTGGGCTATCTATCTGCAAACTTGAATATCATGCTCATAAGAGTTTCCCTGAAGTGCTCCACCAAATCCTTACTAGTTGGATGATCTGATGATGAAGTAAAATATGCATTGAAGGCAACACATCAAATCCTGTCTATGCAATTCATTATGGCCTCCATTATGATCTCTTATACGTATGACGATTTTACTCAAGAACGTTAAGGAGGGAAAGCAGAGGGTTGTTGATTAGCTTACAGTATCAATGTGAAGGTGATAGATTTATCTATGAAATCGTTAGGCTCCCCATTAGTGATTTCCTTTCTATTGCACCTGGGGAACAGCCTGGTCATAAAGCAAAAACACCCAAGTCATTTACATTTCAAACTTTCCCTACAATATATTACAAATGAAACAATACTTGCGATGTGGGAATTAAATTATCTAATCAAAATTAATTTTTGAAACAAAGCATTAAATAAAATATTAGGTTACACTTGTAGTCGCAACTCTAACTTTCTTAACATTTCCAGCATTAGAATCCTGAGTCTATATTTTACTTTATTTTGTCACAACAACACCCTAATTATACATTACAGATTGGTAATCATCCAGACGGAATACACTATGCGTGCACAAACTCATCACCTAGCAGACAGTCAAGCCTTGCTGATGACACATAGTTTCGATATATTTCACCTGAGAGAAGAGAAAGAGAAGGGTGCTGGTGGGCTGAAAGTGAGGAAAGAAAACCCGTTGGTAAAAGTAATCAAAGATAACATTATCAAGATTAAGTTCTTCCTACTTGTGTGAAAGAAATGTACGAAATTTGCATTATTTCAAAATCATGGACACTATTCTCCGTTTTCTGAGTAAAACTATTTTCTCTATTCAGCAAATATTGGAAGCTGGATATCGGGCTGACAGCAGAGTTGGTTGAAATAAAGAAGAATCCGATTATGGTAATGACGATAATGACCTGTGAAATGATATTTTCAGCACTTTAGGAGAACCCCATAACAGGACATAAAAGATGGCGAAGAAATGATCTGCATGCTGAGTTCCAGTGGTTGTCTGGACAACAAGAAGAATGTACTGAATACTACAGGAACAGTCAGGGATGGCACTCTGCAAATTCATGGGAATAATTTTACAGCGGAAGAGGCTGGCAGAGACAGTGGCAACAGGAAAACACTTAAAATCTTTACTTTGTCAAAAGGCGTTCCGTTCGAGGACAGAATATTGCTTCACGTTTGATGTCCCTTTTCGTCGTTTGAGCAAAGACGGCGGTTTGTGACAGACCTTTTCTCTTCTATAACTCCACTCTCTCCTCTTTAGTTTTTTTTATTTTTTAAAGTGAAATTGTATTACTGCTTTGATCATTGGACAGGCCGTAATTGTATTTTGTTAAGAAAGGTTAAGTAATGCAATTTTTCCTGGCCAAATGTTCGCACAGCATCACAGACGAATCGAAATGGCAGGACTGATGATGTATATTATCGCACACACTTTGGAAATGGGGTTAGTGTTGTAAATTGTTGGGAGCTCCCTCGAAATTCAAATGTCATCTCTGCAAATGTATTTTTCTTTCCTGAATTAGATGAATCACTAGGACACCAAAATGAGTGAGGTTCATGACAGAAAGAAGGGAAGAACAGAAGATAAAATATTAAAAGGAAAAAGGGAGGAGACTCTATTTATAATGACCTTGAAAGATGACAGCACAATTTAGTTTAATTTCCAAATAAAATATAACACGCAAGAAATATATTTTGTTTATGTCATGTACAGACATTATTTTTTTTAATGTGGATTATTCCAATACAGTTTGGTTTGCCACAAGGTTTCACGATTTTTCTTCATCGCGCAGGAAATAGAAGTCGAAATCAAATGTCGCTTAACATTCAAGTGGCTACGTTCCTTTTTATATGCGCAATTCACATTCGCTCCCGAAGGTAGTCTAAGAAAGATGTAATGGGATTTCATAAAGGGATTTCATACTAATTATAATGGGATTTGCACTGCACGCAGAAAGGAATGAAGAAGACTTAAATTCTGTAATCTGCTGAATGAAAAATATAAATTTTAATAAATATTAGCAAAGGGAAGAAAGTATCGAGACATTCTGAAGTTCTGACCACCATAAGTGCAACGAAAAATGAGAATTTCTTTTCCACCAAATTATCGTGAATGGCACTGGCATGCTTGGTATTAAATGTTTTTGATGGACATATTCAGTGTCAGAGACAGACGGACAATGTAAAATTGGCGACAAAAATATTAAAATGTGTATAAGGCAAACATAAAATTATACTGACTATCATAACAGATTGAAACAGTAGTAGCTATAATAGAATCTGAAAAGAATATACCTAAACTTCTTTATAAAACGATTTTATTTGACTGGAAGAACTAATATTTTAATATTTACGAGACTTTATGGGTTCCGATTTAATGAGTACTTTCTTTCACCCTTCGTGTTTAAAGTGCAGTAGCACTAAAATAAATCTTTATATCATGATACAGTTACAAATGAGCAAATAGGATCAATACTCCAAATGGCTTAAATTAAACAATTTTGAATGAACAGCTTTTTTTAAACAAAGTACATTTTAAAAAACCGTCCATACACAAGTGCACGCAACGAGAGAAAAATATATGCGTAAATTCGTGTGCGTGTCTAAAATGTGTCTACATACATTTTTGTTAGATATATATATGTGTGTGTGTGTGTGTGTGTGTGTGTGTGTGTGTGTGTGTGTGTGTGTGTGTGTGTGTGTGTGTGTGTGTTGTGTCTGTATGCTTGTGCATAAATGTAAGCATTACAGATGAATAAACAACTGGATGAAAAACTGTCGGACAGATAGGTGGGTGGATAGGCGGGTGGACGGACGGACCCACATAAAGATAGATAGATAGATAGATAGATAGATAGATAGATAGATAGATAGATAGATAGATAGATAGATAGATAGATAGATAGATAGATAGATAGATAGATAGATGGATGGATGGATGGATGGACGGACGGATGGATGGATGGGGAGAGAGAGAGAGAGTGAAATATTTCATAGGTACAATGCGTGTGTGTGTGTGTCAACATTTAGTTAAATAAATGTGAACATGACGTAAATAAAACTTGCTTATATTATTAATTACCGAAAATAAATTAGGAATCCTTGATATATAAAATAAATTATTTATAAATGACCAAACCGTTTTGAAACTAACACTTGGATATCTATGCAAGAAATATTTACAGATAATTTGAAGATCATTGTTTAAAACAATCCAATATGCTTGCTTTTGTTATGACATTCTCTATAAAGTCTACTTAAGAGAGCACTGGTCTACTTAATTAAAGTGGTTAAAAATCGAACAAAGCTGTTACTCGATACAAATAAACTAAGCCTCAGTATTGGTACACTAATATGAACAGGTGGCACATAAACATAAAGTAGTATATATACAGAGAGAGAGAGAGAGAGAGAGAGAGAGAGAGAGAGAGAGAGAGAGTGGTACATTTATATGGAGCGGTACATATCAATGGAGAGACACAGGGAGTGATATTTGTACGTGAAGCGGGTACATATCCATGGATGAGTACATATACATAAGGGATTGGTGTATATCAATAGTGGTACATATCCATGGAGGGCTACATATACATGAGGGAGTGGTATATGTACACGGTGTGGTGCGTATTCATTGAATGGTACAAATAACTGGAGTGGTACATATCCGCAGACTAACAAATATACATCACGGAGTAGTGTGTATCCATGGGAGGGTATATATATGAGAGAGTAGTAAATATCCATGCAGTGGGAATTGATCAATTTCTGACTGCATTAAATAAAGCCAAGGGTGGATAATACTAGAAATTAATTACTGTTTCAAATGTTATTCATACAACATATTTTTAATCTACAAATATACTTCAATGGACAACATATTTTTAATCTACAAATATACTTCAATGGACAACATATTTTTAATCTACAAATATACTTCAATGGACAACATATTTTTAATCTACAAATATACTTCAATGGACAACATATTTTTAATCTACAAATATACTTCAATGGACAACATATTTTTAATCTACAAATATACTTCAATGGAAAAACAAATTTCTCGATTATGATATTCGAAAATGGTTCCAAGAAAGAAATACAATAATTTTGGTTTATTTTGAATGTTTTATTTCATTTACTGTGAAAAGATCTTAAGCGAGTGATTCTAACAACCTGCGACCGAGAATAGATTGTGTGTCTAGAATGCAATATCACAAACAACACAAACCATAATCACCACAACACTAAGATGCTTGCACAACAATGCTGCACAACAAAACAAACATTAATGGCAATAACACAGTTCAGTAAGAAACGGCTTCATGTCCAGAACGGTATGTCATACGTAAAAGAAATCGATAACCATGGGGGACTACATCCTACAACAGCGTGAAATTGCTGCCGACCGACACATCAGCTGGAACAAACGGATGGCTGGCAGAGCCATATTTGATTGATACGACCGACAACTTGCTCACTGCCTGTGACGCAGTGTCGATGGCTCTGAAACTCACCACAAATAAATCCACACGTTACGACAGGCGTGTCTGGAGACCTGAATCGAATTCCACTGAAAGATGTTAGTTATGTGCACGTCAGCAAACACCACCGCCATACACAGCTCAATCACTTGTGCTAGTATGACGTCAGTGTTCGATGACGATCATAAATTTAGGTAAAAAAACTGTGCCATGCATTGCGCATACCTGCGTGAAGAAAACTGCGTGTACGCACTAACAATTCAAATTTGTAATATTTCACGACTATAGGTCTTCGCCACGCGGAATTAATGTTTTCTTATATTATAGTGCACATGTAATCGTTCTATTTTTGATAATTCGCTTTCAGATTGATTGACAGATAGATAGATAGATAGATAGATAGATAGATAGATAGATAGATAGATAGATAGATAGATAGATAGATAGATAGATAGATAGATAGATAGATAGATAGATAAATGAAAGAAGGGGTGATACAAAGAACTTGGAAGTAATTGTAATGCTACTTGAAGCAGTCCAGTCTGAAAGAAATATCTATGCCAATATTAAATCACTTTAAAATTAAAAGTATCAACGCTAATCCAACATTTATTTTACGAAATATTTACCTTTTTAGTAATTTATTTCTTCCTCCCTTCACTGTGTTCTTCAATCTCTCTCCCGCACCATCCAAATATATTTGAATATAAATTGTTTTTAAAATACAGCCAGATACTCAAGTGCAAATAGATTGGCACCATTCCTACGAAATTCTTTGAACCGTGATTAGAAATTTGAACCAAACGTTAAAGTCACAGTGGGAGAGTTAATGTACAACTACTAAAGAATGCGTGTAAAAAAAAAAATTATGAAAGTGTTGTAGCCACAATCTTACAATACATACATTCATCATTTCCCCCAGAACCTTAATACGTTTAAGATGGTAACGCCTGACAAAATTATGAGCAACTTCGTACTCACTGGTTTTGACTTAACCATACCATGTATAGAATGCAGGAATATATAGAGACAATTAATAATACATATACAGAGAGTAGGAATATATACAGACAATTAATAATACATATACAGAGAGTAGGAATATATACAGACAATAATAATACATATACAGAGTGCAGGAATATATACAGACAATTAATAATACATATACAGAGAGTAGGAATATATACAGACAATTAATAATACATATACAGAGAGTAGGAATATATACAGACAATTAATAATACATATACAGAGAGTAGGAATATATACAGACAATAATAATACATATACAGAGAGTAGGAATATATACAGACAATTAATAATACATATACAGAGAGTAGGAATATATACAGACAATAATAATACATATACAGAGAGTAGGAATATATACAGACAATTAATAATACATATACAGAGAGTAGGAATATATACAGACAATAATAATACATATACAGAGTGCAGGAATATATACAGACAATTAATAATACATATACAGAGAGTAGGAATATATACAGACAATAATAATACATATACAGAGTGCAGGAATATATACAGACAATAATAATACATATACAGAGTGCAGGAATATATACAAATTGTTTCTATACGTCCAACTACGGGTCGTACTTCCGTCTTTTGTCAACAGCTCTAAAAGTATCAACCAACATCCAGTCTGTTACTTTAACGCCTTCTGTGGGGGGTTCATGCCACGTGTCAGGTCTCGATACTTAGTTCTGTGATGACTGACTCAGAAGTCGTCTTCATTCGAATCGCCATTTTGGGGTGCAAACATTGTTAAAAGAAAATTAAAAATTCAATCGGGCATGTTAATAGTTTTTATTTCATTTTCCTATAGCATAAATTTCCCGAACGTTAATTCCTTTGGTTTGCTTATAATTGAAATGAATTATGGGAGACATTCTCACTGTGAAATACATAAATAAACAACGGCGTGCTTATTGCAAAAAGTAAATTCGGATTTATTTGATAGTAATGTAGCATCTGTGAATGACAAACTAAAAGTAATAGTAACAATAAAATCATGACGTTGTTAAATTCGTTTTATTTAATTGATAGCAAGAAGAAGAGCTGGTAAAATCTCAGGTAGAAATGAACGAATTATTTCTAGAATTTGTCTAGGTTTTTTTGTATGATTGATTGATTGATTGATAGATTGTGTGTGTGTGTGTGTGTGTGTGTGTGTGTGTGTGTGTGTGTGTGTGTGTGTGCGTGTGTTTATAGATTTTTAACGCATCTGTTCTCTGACAGTCTGAATATATGTATGTCTTTATATGTCTATGTTAGCATATTTGCATTGAAAGACACTGCATGTGAACATACTGACAAGACTATACAATGTGCGATAGTGGATGCGCAAAGAAGAAATCCAGATCCCTAGAAGGCAATTGATCCATTTAGACCAAGAATCAATTAGATCGAACTTTCGCTTAAACTTCGCCGCAATTCTTTGGCATAACTCTTGTATCTTTCTCTCCCTCTCCCTAGGAATGTTTGATCATAGAGACCAGCCATGTAACCATTACGGTGCTTCAGCCACATAGAGTTGACATGTGTCGCCCGATACGATCCCAGGCCCCGAGACATCTAATGGAATCTCCTCTCCAAGACTGATCGTTAGCTGATGGCAGCCACATAATCCTAGAACTAAGTCTTTGGCCAATGCTCCTCTCCTGGCTCACCAGCCACAAAATAAACCATATTCCCGGTCAATAAAATGAAAACGTTATGAATTAAAGCAAGTCTTTTCGTGTGTATGTGTGTGTGTGTGTGTGTGTGTGTGTGTGTGTGTGTGTGTGTGTGTGTGTGTGTGTCGCGCGCGCCATTTCTTCATAAAATCATTCGTAACTCCATCCCTACCCTCGCGAAGTTAAAAGCTTGTATGAGAAGAAACATATGTTATCATTATTAATAATAAAGTAGAAAATAAATCACAGGTCAAGAGGTCAGCTCTCGTGAAAGGCATTCATATTGTGAGGTCAAATAACAACGTAGATATTTATAATAGTTTTGTGAATCTGCATGCATTCAGTCAAATGAAACAAAAGAGTATGAATACGCACAATAAACAAAGAAGTATGAATACGCACAATAAACAAAGAAGTATGAATACGCACAATAAACAAAGAAGTATGAATACGCACAATAAAATAGAAGTATGAATACGCACAATAAAATAGAAGTATGAATACGCACAATAAACAAAGAAGTATGAATACGCACAATAAACACAACACTAAATATCATATATCACTGGATAAAAAAAAAGCTCACATGAATCCAGAGGAATGAAAAGTACAAAGCAGCTTTCTCTTTTTTTGCAATGACGAGTAAACATGTCAAAGGTCAAAAGAGAAGCCCGCTGTCCTAAGACTCAAGTTCATGATGCAGACGAGTGTAATCCTGAATCAATAGAAAGTAGTGCAGATCCTAAGAGGAAGACATGGATTTTCTCAACATCTGCAAATCTTCATAATAGGAGCACAAATGATGGGTCTTTATGTTAGATCAAAATACATTTTGACGACAGACAGGTGAAAAATCAAGTGAGTGTTAAAAATGGACATTTACGATGTGATTATGCTTTTATTCAAATAAAAAACAAAAACTAATATTTGTTCTTTATTTAAAAAGGTAATTATACTTGTTCTTCCATATAATGCAATAGCAGTAAATGACTATGACACGTTTCGTTTGGGCGCTTTACATATTTTATTATGTAGCTTTGCAAACATATCAACACATAAGCACGCACAGTTACATGCGCATAGTCCTCTAGGTTTTCAGATATGCGTGTGTGTGTATGTAAGTGTGTGCTTTGTACCTGTGTAGAGTGCTGATTTTTCCAGCACCGATAGAACTGTGACATTAAATGCAGGAAATTGCATACTGGAAGAACAGACTACATTATAAATTGGAACCTATCACATTAGAACATTTGAGTCTATGGATGGACGGACGGATAGATAGATAGATAGATAGATAGAAAGATAGATAGATAGAAAGATAGATAGATTAGATTAGATTAGGTTAGGTCAGATTAGATTAAATAGATAGATAGATAGATAGATAGATAGGTTAGATTAAATTTGTTAAGTTAGGTCAGATTAGATTAAATAGATAGATAGATAGATTAGATTAGATTAGATTAAGTTAGGTCAGATTAGATTAAATAGATAGATAGATTATGTTATATAAGATAGATAGATAGATAGATAGATAGATAGATAGATAGATAGATAGATAGATAGATACAATGTCAGGCAGAGAGAGAGAGAGAGAGATGGTAAGATCCGTAGATGATAGCTTGACGGATAGACGGTCATACAGTCGTACAGACGAACAGAAATAGAAACGGATCAGATAATTATATTCAGACTTAATTTTACTTCACTGCGAATCTAATTCTTTGTTTATGTATATTATTTGCTTCTTAAAATGTCTAAAATATATTTTCTTGAAACAAATCGGAGAGAAATGTAAGTATGTTCTGAGCCCTTGCGCAATCTTGACGTCAAAAGTATAATTTTAAGTCGTCGTTTTTACCTGCCATCCCGAAACATCACCGCTTTTCTGTTCGCAATTATGTTTCGCTATCCTTTCATGTGCGAAACAAGACAGCACAGCCTCTCTGAAATATGAAACTTCTAAACAACGACTGGAATTTCATTATATTTCAAAAGGATAAGAGTGTGGCTTATGACATTTAGTACCATCACGTAAAGTCAATGATTTGTGGAACTTCATACCATGAGAAATCGTGAAATATAAATCTCTGGTACGTGTACCTGTACTCCATGCACCTATAATTGCATACAGAAACAATAATGGGAATTATTACTGAAAGTTATACGGAGGGGAAACAATTTCGCAGGCATGAATATTATTTGATGTCTAGTAAAGAAGAAGAAAGAGACAAAAAGAGAGAAATAGAAAGGGGAGAGAACTGGTAAGATAAGAGGAGAAAGAGAGGGTGAGAGTGAAATAAACAGGGGAGAGAGAGGAAGGGGAAAGTCAGAGAGAGAGAGAGAGAGAGAGAGAAACAATGTATATAAAAATTAGACTGGCATGAATAATCCAAGGAAGGAAACAAACGAAATCATCACCAGACATCTGTAGGAATCGATTTAGCCTCCCACTCGGCCCCAAACACATCTTTGGGGAAATAAAACAAACATTACAAGTCGCGCTATATTGCTATCAAAACGTATAACACAACTTTGTCTGGGAAATAAATTAACATTTCAGGACACATGATAAGTAACGAAAACGAACCTATTGCTCTAGGTAGTATATAAATCTTCGGTTAATTATTACAAAACAAGTATCATATATTTCTGATACAATGTGTTGTTATTGTCGCCCATGCAAGGTTATGCAGTACTAGATATTAGAATTTCACCCCAGATCAATAGGCTTGTTAGATCCTTGTGATAAATAATGGTTCTTTACATTCTTGGTTAGATCAAATGATGGTACTTTACATTCTTGGTTAGATCATTGTGACAAATAATGGTTCTTTACATTCTTGGTTAGATCTTTGTGACAAATAATGGTTCTTTACATTCTTGGTTAGATCCTTCTGACAAATAATGGTTCTTTATATTCTTGGTTAGATTTTTGGGACAAATACCTGATTATTTACATTCCTTGTGTGAGCGTTAGGACAAATTCCTGATTACGTACATACCTTGCTAGATCCTTGTGAATAAAATACCTGGTTACTTACAATCCTGGTTATATCTGTGGGACAAGTACCTGGTTACTTACATTCCTAGTTATATCCATGGGACAAGTACCTGGTTACTTACATTCCTGGTTTGTTCTCTTGTGACAATGTTGTCAGTTTCTCTTAAGAAACTTAATTATGTTTTCTTAAGGACTTCCGCTGTCAGTACGATCAGTCGTGTTTTAAGACAGTGATCGCTCGAAACGGGTGTTACTGGTCAAGGATAAAGATTAATGTTTTAGAAAAATAAAATTAATGAATTCATTAAAGCAACAAACATCCATCTTTCACACAAGCACACAAATATGCACACAACCACTAGAAATTCTGAACTATTTAGGACTACTACATGTACGCTTAGATTTTTGGAATTCCGTATGGAATCAATGTGGTTGACAGTTCTATTGTGTGTGTGTGAGTGGGAACTTGTATCTTGTTGTTCTATATATATGTGCGCTTGATTTGATCTTTTCTATGTGTATGAACGTGCGAGCCTTTATAAACTGTATCTCTGTGTATGTGGGTGCATCTTCTGATTTTGTGTGTGCACGCCTTTTTCTTCTTTTCTGTGTGTATGCATCATCTTTTTATTGTTGTTGTTGTGTGTGTGTGTGTGCGCATGCATCATCTTTACTATTTGTGTGTGTGTTCGTGTGTCTTCTTCTTCTTTATATGTTTATGTGTGCGCACACGTTCTTATTTAGCATTTGTGCATTCGCATACTTCTTCTTGTGAGTGTCAGGCGCCTTACTCTTCTCTGTGTATCTATGATTGGATGCCAGTGCATGCATGCGTAGGTGTGTGTGTGTGTGTGTGTGTCTGTGTCTGTGTGTTGTGTTTGTGTGCATTTGTATACTATACATATTGTATATGTACATATGTGGGTATGCATGTGTCAACATATACATTTAAATTCATGAACCACTGTGGGTATTACGAAAACCGCTAATCCATCCTCTTTTGTGAACGATGTTATTAAATCGTTTGAAAGTACCAGCGTACATAGCGTACATAATACTCTTCGTTCCTTATAAACCTGCGTTTCTCAGTTCTCATTATTTTCTCATTTCTCATTGTGCAAGCAAGGCTAAACCGAGGTGCCCATAAATACAAGGCGTTCTTTGTATCAGAACAGAAGTGGAGCGCACTCTAAACAGAACGTTTATTTATTACTATCAATTACGATAGCAATGATATAACTAGAAACAAAATAGCACAGGAAAAGAAACAAACATTGTCCTTAAAAATAATATCAGTCCCCAAAAAGCTGCATTGGAATAAAAATAAGAAATACTAATCTCTTAAACACACACTCACACACACACACACACACACACACACACACACACACACACACACCACACACACACACACACACGTACATTAAACTCGGCAAAAAGACGAATAAAGATTGGGGAAAATAACGACACTGATGAAATACATCATTGACCAGTGAGAGAAAAATATCTAGAACGCTTAATGATAGGAATAATGTAGCTATAAATAGTGAATACAGAAGCAATGCAAACAGTTTGTATGGGTGTCACTGAAAGAAACGTCAGTCAGCTCCGTACAGACCGGCAACCAAATTAGAGACCACCAATGCCATATGCCGTCTATTTTAGTGGTTTCTTGCACAAAATCGGACATTTAATTTCGAGTCTTTAAATTAAGCTGTGCTGGTCGTCTAATTTAGTGTTACTTGCACGAAATCGGACATTTCATTTTGTGTCTTTAAATGAAACTGTGCTGGCCGTCTGTTTTAGTGTTACTTGCACGAAATTAGGCATTTCATTTTGTGTCTTTAAATTAAGCTGTGCTAGCAGGCAGTGGCAGTGAATGGAGGGAGGAGGTGGCACTTGGGGAATTTCTACATCTGCATTAGTATCTGCCGTTCTGCTTTCTTTACTGATGAATCATGGGAAGGCGAAACTATTTCTACTGTTACGTTAAATATTTCCTCTGACCGGTCGTGCCGAATGTGTGCAATTTCTACGATAGATGCCTCTCGTCCCCCAAATAGCCATGCCTCTCGTCCCCCAAATAGCCATGCCTCTCCTTTCCCAATAACCTTGCCCCATGTCTCCCAAAAGATTTCGTCCTCACCCCCCAATAGTCGTGATAGTCTTCCCCCCCAAAAAAAAAAAAACAGCCATGCCTCTCGTCTCCCAATTGTCGTGTCTCCCATTCCCATTCCGAAAGCAGTATGAAACGCATTCCCACATAGGTGTGTATAGAGATCTGTCGTAATCGACGAGGAAATGTTGTCTGATGTGTAGCGTTGTTGCAGTGTGCTAGTGATCATACCGCTATCTGTGGTTCCCCATCACAGAATAGTAGTAACACAGTGTGGATTGTGGTGTAAAGCATGCCCCATCACAGAATAGTAGTAACACAATGTGGATTGTGGTGTAAAGCATGCCCCATCACAGAATAGTAGTAACACAATGTGGATTGTGGTGTAAAGCATGCCCCATCACAGAATAGTAGTAACACAATGTGGATTGTGGTGTAAAGCATGCCCGTCATCAAAATATATCGTTGCTGCAGTTTGCGATCATACTTTTTGTGATCATACTTTTCCAGAGGCGTTCTTGTTCACATTCGCAACTCAAGTGTGGTCGTACTGTGAAATGTGATCGTGCCCTATTCTGTGATCGTACTATTATAAACTGTGATCATGCCTAATGTATGATCACAAGTAGTGTATGGTCTTTCTCCACTGTTTATAAAATATCTCTTCAAAAACAGAAAATACCTTTACGTTAACGTGAACGCAAGCAGGTATTACGACCCACTTGCAATTGTCACATACATGTATGTGTAGTAAGTGCAGTGCGTGTGAATGTGTAATATGTGCGTGCAATTGTACAAATTTTGTTTGTGTATATGTTTGTATGTGTGTGTGCGTGTGTGTGCGCGCGCGGGTAAATACAATGCATCAACCGTCGATTGCGATGAGAACAGAAAGGGAACGGGACATCCGTAAACAATCCAAAAAGACGGATCTCTGGGAATGATCCCTGTCAAGAGAGCGGTGACTGATCACTTTTATTTCCACGTTGTATTATGATCCGCTATGAAATCAGTGCTTGACTGGTAGTGCCGTCAGCCCATATCGGGTTCGAGTTCTGAGATGAACAATTACAGGTGGTTCGTTAAAGCAGAACAAATTGCTGAGTTAATAAAGAAGTTTCATTCTCAAATTGGAATAATAGTTCGCCTAGGGCTTATAGAAAATAAAGTTAAGTAAATACAAGCAACAGTCTCAACTCAATACTGATGTTTCAGATAGTCCGTATTTAATAAATCGTGCTTGACATTATACAACTGAACTGTGCGACTGTATTTGTAATTATGTGAAAGTGTGAACATGATATCACAGTAGTTTACTTAATGCGGGAACAGTTCATTTGCACCTAGCTGAGAAAAGGCCTGTTACTTCCAGCAAAGTTACACATTTTATTATTTTTTCCTTATACTTGTAGGTAGTAATATGCAGTAATAGTAGCAAACGACATGGAAACGTATGTAACCATTCTAAGTTATATAATTTCGGATTATAAGTTATATAATTTTCGGAACCCAATATGCAATACAAAATCGCACTGTGGGACAACAATGTGAGTTACTTGAACTGGTGAATGAGTTTTGTTTATATGTTACATGTCTGAATTTTATCTTAAGGACAAATAAAAAAATTACGTAAATTGAAACTGGTCGTCAAAGTTGAAGGTTATTTACAAAACTTCTATTACAAAGTACTCGACGTGGTGATGAAAACGCAAAGATAGTTTGCACGTTCTTTCGAAGAAAACCTGGGAATCGAATTAGTTAGAGAACAAATTGATTTACTGAAAAAAATTACTTTATATTATTTGTTTCTTTTGAAGATACCATAAATATAAAAAGTAAGATAGATAGGTAGATAGACAGACAGACAGACAGGGAGGCAGGCAGGCAGGCAGACAGACAGACAGACAGATAGATAGATAGATAGATAGATAGATAGATAGATAGATAGATAGATAGATAGATAGATAGATAGATAGATAGATAGATAGATAGATAGATAGATAGATAGATAGATAGATAGATAGATAGATAGATAGATAGATAGATAGATAGATAGGCCAAATTAACGTAAACATTTTCCATTTATCTTGCAAATGAGATATGGAGGTATTAAATTAGGATTGCAAATTCTATTTCCTAACTCTCCCTTCTCTTCTTGTATCTGGTCTCTTTCTTGTTTTCCCGTCTCTCTTATCTAACCTCTCCGATTTGCTGTCTTGTATTACCTGCATCTCTGAACGTCTTTCTCCCTCAGTATCTCTCTGTGTATTTTTGTCAGCCTATCTTTCCTCGTCTCCCTTTCGCTCTTTCTCATTCTCTCTCTCTCTCTCTCTCTCTCTCTCTCTCTCTCTCTCTCTCTCTCTCTCTGATTTGTTTAATTCATTTCAATGACAATGACTCTACCTGAAAGGAATTTTATCTAAATGAAGTTAATTACACAGCTTTAGAAACAAGGAAAAGTGCTTCTTGTTCAGTGAGACTCCGGGCATTGAATATGAAGAACGCCAGAAATCATTATTAATTATAACAAGATCGCTCAACCGGCGACTCCATAAATCATGACGTTTTTCGCTCTGACATACGCTCTCGCGAACAAAGGGCAACAATCAAACATATTGATTTAAACACATTGTAGCTTTGATAAATACAGCAGATGTTAATTAGCTGACACCAAAGATGTCCTCACATTATGTGAAACAGTAGTACTAGGCCTTATAACAAATCATTTCTTTAGCCCCTTGTTGGCATCGGATGAAAATAATGTTAAACAGATCGAATTCTGAGCAGTAACGAAGGAAGAAATGCAATTCTTCAACTGAAAACAAAAATAGTTATTTGAGTACTTAAAATCGGAATAGTTATTCATAGGAATTGATGTTTTCAGCAGTGATTTATTTTATAACTTTTTCTTTTAATTTCTAAGAGAAAGTGCTTATATAAACAAGAACTCGAAAGTTATTGTAGATAACCCTTAAATAGAAACATTTCGGAAAGTGTCTAAACCAGTTATGATAAAAGTAAAATATTTTGAAAAAATAGAATACTAACAACACCTTCACCTCTGCCTACCCACTCCACCCAAATGACTTCTGTGGTTTCTTTTGCTGTGTTGCTCTTGACCATCCTGTAAGCAGTTTTAACTCGATCATGCGACTTTTCTATATAGTAAAATCAACACTTCTTCAAACCATAGACAACACTTGAAGCGTGTCAGGTGTTGAATTAAGCACAAGCTGACACATGATATGTGTCAGATATTTAAAACTTTGAATAGAACTCAGTGCTAACTGTAATACGAACATTATTAGTCAACAGCCAGATGTGTCAGATGTTAAAGGCAACTAACAGAAGTGAACCCGTATCGATTTGAATAAGATATGAACAATTCGTTTGTTATGTACAAGATGTTGGATATGAGGAACTATGTTATGTCGATGTTTGATATTTGTCACGCGGCTGATATTTATCTCACGTGTCGCATACAATTGTGCCTGAAAATGATGCAGCAGATATCAGCCTCAATACTCTCGTGATAATCTGATATTAGCATCAATATGCACGTTATACTCTGATATCATCTTAAAATAAACGCGGTAATCTCGCATCACCGACAATGATAATCTGATATCCTAAAACATACACGGTACACAGTGCATATATTAGCCTTAACATCATGCGATAAACTGATATCAGCCTCAAAATAAACACATGGGATAAACTGCAACAAGCATTGATAAATTAATGAATTATAATTGTAAGGTATCTTATCGGCACGCACGTGATAGAGATCATACACGAGATCAATTGGTATCACCCTTAATACACCCTTAATACACCATTAATAGTTAATACCCTTCAAAATATACATTATATATCGAACATGAACCTCAACAAACTAAGTATGCATTTATTTATATTAGCCTCATAAATTGAAACTACAGTGTCAATATAACCACAACTACTATTACCACTTCGAATAGAACGTCCCTTACTATCAATCCATCCACCACCACTGCCTCTCAATTACTACTACCACCATTACTTCTACTACTACTATCATCGCCTACACTACAACATCTCCTATCATACCTATCATACTTACTACCCCAACAAATGAAAAAGAAAACTTTCAAGCGTTGTTAATTTTGTTTGTTTTTTAAAATTAAAAATGGGGCAAGTAAAACAACTACCGCCATTGATCACACGCTGTACTATAGCTGTTTTAGATCAGCCTACTTCATGTTTTATATAGCCTTTAAATAATTTTAAACCACAGCACCCATACCCATATAAACCACAGCACCCATATCAATATAAACCAGATCACCCTTATCAATATAAACCACAGCACCCATACCCATATAAACCACAGCACCCATATCAATATAAACCAGATCACCCTTATCAATATAAACCACAGCACCCATATCAATATAAACCAGATCACCCTTATCAATATAAACCAGATCACCCTTATCAATATATAAACACTGAGGGACAACTGCAAACATTCGCACAATTTACAACTTCACACACATTTTACAACTTTATACACACATCTCAATTACGAGCAAAACACGCACATATGCAAAATCTACACACACACACACACACACGTACGTACATGCACATATAAGACACACATAGAGAAGGGAAGTATTATGACCGAGAGTACGTACTATTGTCACACGTTTCACAAAGTATCAGGTATCGTTGTAATCAAAGAACTCGTGCTTTTATCGAGTTTTTCTTTGTCGTCCCCCTCCCCATTTTTTTCTTGGGGCGCTGAAAATAATGATTTTAGTGTTGATCTGGCCATAGCCAAGGCGTCACGTTTCCGGAGTCTGTTGCATCTTGTATCGTCACTGGGTCTTCCTGTGGGAAACTTAACAGTGTTGCCCAAAGTTCATATTACAGGTCTATCCACCCACCCGAAAGATAAGGCTGCATGCAATATATTATCCCGTTAACTGCACTCGCTTCCTTAGCGTTGGAAGAAAACTGTAACGACTGAACTG
Source organism: Sinotaia quadrata (assembly GCA_028829895.1). Classification (NCBI taxonomy): domain Eukaryota; kingdom Metazoa; phylum Mollusca; class Gastropoda; order Architaenioglossa; family Viviparidae; genus Sinotaia; species Sinotaia quadrata. The sequence goes on along the minus strand of CM054177.1, from coordinate 40,912,900 downwards.
GGCTTGAAAATGTGGAATGGCTTAAGAACAGGTGAAGATGTCATGGGTGGGTGAGAGTAGGGAAGTTAACTGTGCATAAAGGTCATTAATGCAAACATAGCCGTGGGTAAAACAATAGGCGAGGTCTGTTGTGATCTACAACAAAAATATAGCAGCGAGCTTCATGTCTGAAAGCATGATATGATGTGGCAAGATTCTGGAAAATATTTAGAGAAACGATATAATTACGAGCAAACGGGAATGGGTTCCTCTGTTGCACGTTTTTCTGCTCTCTAGGAATTTCACTAACCAATGAAAGCAAGAGCTGTCCTGCCAAATCAACTCACTCAGGTAAAATCAATCACAAATCTCTTACATAGATCTCTCGAGCTAACAGTCACAACCAGTGGACGTATTTGAACGTAAACAGTCACAACCAGTGGACGTATTTGAACGTAAACAGAAGAATGGATCCAATTTTGTTTAAGTTATTAACGCATAATTAAATTTAGCCCAAGATGAATTTATTTTCCAATAATGGTTTCTGTAATGATTTACATATTTTGTTGTCTAGCACTGTGTATTACTTGAAGGTAATTTTTAAAAATAGTTCTTCAGTAATCCAAGGTGAGTAGAGGACACGATTCCTATATTAATTCACCAGTAAGTACATTTGTATAGAAGATACAATTTGTATACATTAGTTCTACGGTTAGTACATTTGTATAGAAGATACAATTTGTATACATTAGTTCTACGGTTAGTACATTTAAACAGAGGACAATTACTGCATATATTATAACACAGATAACACAGAATGAACGAAGAAATGAGTGTGGAAAGAAATAATGAAGAAACCTTGGAAAAGGTCTTCTAATTCTGTTTGCATACGCGAGAAATCGTCAATTTGTTAAAACACAGTTTGTGTGTAGGCTACAAACAGCAGTGCAGAATTATCTGCCCCTTATAGTGCCAATCAAGCACATCGCCTATGAACTAGAGAACGGATGAATGTCAGCAATTAAAATCCACTCGTTGTAAGAACACTACATACAAGCACAAACATAAACACACACACACGCGCGCGCGCGCGCAAAACCAAACAAACGAAATAACGAAAAATCAACAGCAACGTGAAACCTATAGACATGTTCACTTAAGCCATCAATGCTTACAACAACAAATTCTTCTTCGATCTAATTGCACCCCGTACGTGTCTGTTTACGTGTCTGTTAGCCCTAGTGTAGTAAAGTTGAAAAAATCTTTCATAAAGTTGATAGTAATGTGCGATCCACGCTTGTGTGTTTTTTTAAATCCTACAGTATGTTTGTCTTTTCGACTCACTACCTTACACAGACACAAACAATTATAAGCAAAGTGATTAGGAACATTGATCTGTCGACCAGCAGACGGATAGACAGATGGAAGGATTTCACGCTGGATGGACGGGTGGGTAAGTTAGATAGATAAACTAGCGGGCAAACAGATAATAGACACAAGCAAGTCAGACAGTAAAAGATGACGACAAGATTTATAGATTCTGATATCTGGCTTGCTGACAATCTATTTCACACGCGCTGTGTATGTGTCCCAAGTTTATATTAAAGGAGTCCTAACTGGTGGGAAAAAATAAAACGATGCTGAAATACAGAAATATTGCCTTTGTCAACAATAAGTGCAATCCTTGTCAACACTACGTGCATAGAATAAAAAAAAATGTCATTGTAAAAATATCGTGTACAGATATATAAACAAGGTTCGTGTTAATAATTAAGATCTCTTGGAGCCAGAGATGGTTTTCGTTCTTTTTACAAAATTAGAAAGAAAAGAGAAAGCGTGCTCTATTCAAAATATAATGAATATATAAGAATACTTATCACAGTACAAGATATCACTACTTATTGTGGAGGCACCGACATGGTCTTATTACTGAAAAGAGTAGTTAGATTTTACAAAAAGAAGAGGAAAAGTGTTGTAGGGTAATAATTAATCCAAAGAGGAAGGAAAGGTGTCTTGACAATACATAACGTAGAGCGCATTGAAAATATGCTTAGAATTATTAATGAAAAATACAAACGTGTATACAATCTTACAAATACATGAAAAATACAAAGGTGTATACAATCTTACAAATACATGAGGTAAAACGACGAGAACATTATCCTTATTAATGAAAAAAGGAAAAGAGTATATAAGATCTTTTGCTGATTAAAGAACATTACATCCACCGTCTTCTCGAACAAACGGTTAAAGAACATTTCATTCACCGTCTTCTTAAACAAACGGTTAAAGAACATTTCATTCACCGTCTTCTTAAACAAACGGTTAAAGAACATTTCATTCACCGTCTTCTTAAACAAACGGTTAAAGAACATTACATCCACCGTCTTCTCGAACAAACGGTTAAAGAACATTTCATTCACCGTCTTCTTAAACAAACGGTTAAAGAACATTTCATTCACCGTCTTCTCAAACAAACGATTATAATAATTCCAATAATTCCAATTCCGTTCATATCAATGCGCAAAATCAGTTACATCAACAGCCAAACCAACAACAGTGCACAGAGTCGCCGACAGTCCCACACACCACAAGAAATAGAAACTGTCGTAGACAGAAAACAGAAATTACATCAACAGCCAAACCAACAACAGTGCACAGAGTCGCCGACATTCCCACACACCACAAGAAATAGAAACTGTCGTAGACAGCAAACAGAAATTCATAAGTAATGCATGGTCAACGACAGTCTGACTCTTTAAACATTTGGAATAATCCAAGCAAGCCTGCTAGTCTAGTGGTTTGTATTCAATTTTAGAAAAAAAAAAAAAAAAAAAAAAAAAAAAACTTGCAACAAAGTGCAGGATCGCTAAGGAAACGAAATCGATTGAATTGATCACGTGACTTCGCTAAACTTTAAAACAAACAACTGCCCATTCCCGTCTGCTGGGGCAAAATAACAAACTTGACAATCATCCTCTCAGTAATCCTCAATTACACTATAGGGGCAAACCAAGTTGAGCTGAACCTTCTTCCATTTGTGGAACCATTTGCAGGACACATAATGTTATCATTTCACTTTATTATCAGCAAAACTGATATCGTAGGTCGATTCTAAAGTGCACACAAAGAACATAAACATACTAAAACAAATGTAGAAAAGAGTAATACAAACTTTCAAAACACTGAGGAGTAACCTCTGAACAATAGACACATTCCAATGTCGATCATCTATCTACTCGGGGGTGTTTGCAGTTTTTTTTTTTCTTCTCGCCGTAATTATATTTGGTAAAGACGCTCGTCTGTCGAAGACCACGCAACCCTGGCGCGAGTTACCTCCCATTTACTCACTTTACAAACCGCAATCAAGTCTTTGAAAAGCGACTGCACTTCTTGCGCAGCAGAAGAAAGATAAAAAGCAGGAGAGGAGAAAAGGGAGACTACACAATTTCTTTTCTGATGTAATAAAGATCACGCGTAGTGTATGCGTGAGTGTGTGCACTTGCATGCGTGTGAGTTTTTGCGAGACAGAATGAAAATTAAAAGATGAAAGAAAAATGCAATGCAGAAAACAAACTACACCAAAAGCAGCATATTTATTTTAATGAACCTCAACAAACCAACTAATAAAAATGAATGTCCATAATTTATAGAAATCCACTCTCACACGCACGCGCACGCACGCACGCACACACACACACACACACACACACACACACATTTTAACAATACAAATACAACACGCAATAAGATAATCATGTAAATATTTGCACATATACCTTTGTGCACTAATGTATAACTGTAACATATATAGCTTATATATGTTGTGAAAACCTGCGCATAGGTGAGGAAAAAATGTGTGTGGAAGAATGTGAATGAGAGTTTACGGACAATTGTGAGCTTGATTTGAAAAAAGTGTCCCTCAGTAATTTAATGAATATATATCTGCAAGTAATCAACTTGAAATTCTCTTTCTTAATTTTTCTCCTGGAGATGTGGTGGAATGGAAACACCACTTAAGACTACCTTTCGGGTGGGCAATGTTAATGTTAGCCATGACCGAACCCGGCTATTGAAACATTCAGCCGATTGTATCGCTTTTATTCTTAGCCAGGCATAAATCTGATGTTCTACTTACTGTAATTTCACTTTCCTGGTCTTGTCCTTTTCTGCAAAACCCTTGAATTACGATGCAGTAAGTATACAGCAGGAAAAATGGACTACTTGCTATATTTCATGAAGCCAAATTGTCCAAAGTGTGCTTCTTCCACTTCGTAGATGTTCAGACGTGCGGACGGACATAGCTGACATCAGAAAGTAGAAATAAATCATGGCTGTTGAGCGGCGCCATTGAGACAAAAAATAACAATTACGTGAGGGTGGTGTGTAGATGGGGGTAGGGGAGGAACTCGGAAGATTTCATTGACACTGCATCATTTGTTCTCGCACCTAACGACCTTTATTTTCTGCTTCGTCTGTCAGAGCGCGCCGTTCGGGTGACGCCATGTTGTATTAAAACTAGACCACAAAAATGCGCCTGTCATATTTACCTTGGATCTGTTTCATTCTCATATCTCGCAGGTCGTGACCTCTGGTACTAGCGCTATGTCTGTTCCTCACTCCGTTTTCTCTGTCGCGCTATGTGTGTGTGTGTGTGTGTGTGTGTGTGTGTGTGTGTGTTGTTCTATTTTACTTCTTCTGCGGGGAGTGGGGGTGTTGTTTTCTTTCTTCTCTTTAAACACCACCTTTCTTTATTCGCATTCATTGACTGCTCGTTCTCTCCCCCTCAGCCCCATACACACGCTCTTCCTGCTCTTCGCTCTCCTCTCTCTGACTTTATGAGTGCTATGACAAAACGTGTTTATTATAGGTTTTATTAACATTATTATTCAATTCATTTCGATCGCGATTCACTCAGTCAAGAAATGTACAATGTTTTCAGTGTCAAATGAGCTGGGGAAAATATCATTCGTTTATAAATGAACTGTTTGCTTTGCTTTCAATAATCATCAAACAGAAATTTCCCTTTTTTCAGACACTCGCTTTGTTCATCAAGTCTTATTTACTTTTCATCCGTCATCCACTGACTGCGATAAACTTTTTTTGTGAAGTTAATTCTAGTGGTATTTTTCAACTAAAGCAATACAGCATACAGAATTTATTTTCGTTCAATTTATTATGGATATAGCTCGCTCTCACTCTCCTCTTCCGTCCTTCCATCAATCAATCCATCTGTCCGTCTATCTATCTACCTGTCTGCCCTTCCGTCCTTTCATCAATCTATATGTCTGTCTATCCATTCAGACAGACAGATAGGTGGACATGCATAACAAGGTCTGTCTATCTATCTATCGAGTCATATAAACGTTCACGCGTTGTGAATGAGTCAGGGTAATTGCCATGAAAGGACACAGACGACAGATCTGAACCACTCTGCGTGCCCCACCACTAATTATTGGATTTGCTTATAGAACAATTGTTATTGAAAACAGTCTTTATACATTCCAAGCTGAGAGACGTTTAACTCTTAACATACAATTACAACCTAGTATCATAGAGAAGCGTTATAATCTTGCATTATTCCTTTTTAATTCTGTAGCCAAAGGACAGGCAGAGAAATAGAACTGTTCTGTTCGAAGTAAAACGGTGCTGACAAAATATGTATGCAGATCGAAAAATTAGTACAAGGAGGTTTCAGCCAATAAGCTCAGTTCTTGCAACAATACAACATGTAAGTATCATATAAAAACTAATATCTAAATATAGCAAACTTCCAAACTCATTCTGAGTCTACAAAGTGGATATTAAGTGACCAGTGAGTATAAATGTTAAGAAAATGTTAATAAATAAATTTAAAAAATGCACATAGATAAGGAAAGCTATCTAAAGTTTGCAAAGAAATACAGAAAAACAAAAGATCTGGTCAAATGCTACATCCTCCATACATAGTTCGTGGAATGTTCACACTTTAGTTTTCTATTGGAACCAAAGACAGATACTGTGGACATATTTTAGAATGTTTTTCTTTTAAATGTTAATTTTAAATATTGCAAAGTGAGTTGCAACCTTGACTCCCATTACTCACGACAGACATACAGATAGACAGTGTACATATATATATTTACAAACGACAAAGAGCTTACTTCAATTTTTTAAGCTGTGTGCTTTGCTCATAGACAGAAGGTAAAGGTGGGGGGGGGGATTTGCTCTCAATAAATGTTTTGGTGAAATACACAAAGATTGTGAAAAACTGAAGGAAGAACAAAACATAACAAAAATTATGATAAATGATCAACTGGTACGCTTAAAATCAATATTTTAAGAATATATTTATGTAGTTTGGATGGATTAGCAGCTTCTGAAGTTTTCCCTTGGGGCTTTCGGGAGCTCAGGGCATGAATAAAATGATATTTTGCGGTCACATCGAACTCCTGTTGGCACATAGAACAAGCGCGACATTTCTTCCTTGCTTTATTGACGGACAGTGAATTACAATTTACAGAATTAGGTACAAAGTAATCAAGCGCGTACACTTTTGGCCTCTATAATGACTTAAGGCGTTTTATCATCTCATTGAATTAAACTGTAAACAGGTAAATGTCACTCGTAGGAAAACCAGTCCTCACTCAGCAGTTGTGTGATGCTACAGTACTGGACTATAAATTTTATGTTATCTATCTATCTATCTATCTATCTATCTATCTATCTATCTATCTATCTATCTATCTACCTACCTACATATCTACCGATCTATCTATCTATCTACCTACCTACATATCTACCGATCTATCTATCTATCTATCCATCTATCTACCCATCTGTGTGTATGAGTGTGTGAATGTGAATGTTGCTGTGCATTTAACGATGTTAACCCCTAATAATAATATTATAATTATATGATAATTAATTATCTACTTGTGTGTGGTCGAACACGTTATGCACTTCGGTATTCTCTGTGAGTTTTAACGAGCTAATAGTGACCATGGTCAGTACGAAAATTCAGGAGCTTTAATAATATTATAATAGTGACCATGGTCAGTACGAAAATTCAGGAGCTTTAATAATATTATAATAGTGACCATGGTCAGTAGGAAAATTCAGGAGCTTTAATAATATTATAATAGTGACCATGGTCAGTACGAAAATTCAGGAGCTTTAATAATATTATAATAGTGACCATGGTCAGTACGAAAATTCAGGAGCTTTAATAATATTATAATAGTGACCATGGTCAGTAGGAAAATTCAGGAGCTTTAATAATATTATAATAGTGACCATGGTCAGTACGAAAATTCAGGAGCTTTAATAATATTATAATAGTGACCATGGTCAGTAGGAAAATTCAGGAGCTTTAATAATATTATAATAGTGACCATGGTCAGTAGGAAAATTCAGGAGCTTTAATAATATTATAATAGTGACCATGGTCAGTAGGAAAATTCAGGAGCTTTAATAATATTATAATAGTGACCATGGTCAGTAGGAAAATTCAGGAGCTTTAATAATATTATAATAGTGACCATGGTCAGTACGAAAATTCAGGAGCTTTAATAATATTATAATAGTGACCATGGTCAGTAGGAAAATTCAGGAGCTTTAATAATATTATAATAGTGACCATGGTCAGTAGGAAAATTCAGGTGCTTTAATAATATTATAATAGTGACCATGGTCAGTACGAAAATTCAGGAGCTTTAATAATATTATAATAGTGACCATGGTCAGTAGGAAAATTCAGGAGCTTTAATAATATTATAATAGTGACCATGGTCAGTAGGAAAATTCAGGAGCTTTAATAATATTATAATAGTGACCATGGTCAGTACGAAAATTCAGGAGCTTTAATAATATTATAATAGTGACCATGGTCAGTAGGAAAATTCAGGAGCTTTAATAATATTATAATAGTGACCATGGTCAGTACGAAAATTCAGGAGCTTTAATAATATTATAATAGTGACCATGGTCAGTAGGAAAATTCAGGAGCTTTAATAATATTATAATAGTGACCATGGTCAGTAGGAAAATTCAGGAGCTTTAATAATATTATAATAGTGACCATGGTCAGTAGGAAAATTCAGGAGCTTTAATAATATTATAATAGTGACCATGGTCAGTACGAAAATTCAGGAGCTTTAATAATATTATAATAGTGACCATGGTCAGTAGGAAAATTCAGGAGCTTTAATAATATTATAATAGTGACCATGGTCAGTAGGAAAATTCAGGAGCTTTAATAATATTATAATAGTGACCATGGTCAGTACGAAAATTCAGGAGCTTTAATAATATTATAATAGTGACCATGGTCAGTAGGAAAATTCAGGAGCTTTAATAATATTATAATAGTGACCATGGTCAGTAGGAAAATTCAGGAGCTTTAATAATATTATAATAGTGACCATGGTCAGTACGAAAATTCAGGAGCTTTAATAATATTATAATAGTGACCATGGTCAGTAGGAAAATTCAGGAGCTTTAATAATATTATAATAGTGACCATGGTCAGTACGAAAATTCAGGAGCTTTAATAATATTATAATAGTGACCATGGTCAGTAGGAAAATTCAGGAGCTTTAATAATATTATAATAGTGACCATGGTCAGTAGGAAAATTCAGGAGCTTTAATAATATTATAATAGTGACCATGGTCAGTACGAAAATTCAGGAGCTTTAATAATATTATAATAGTGACCATGGTCAGTAGGAAAATTCAGGAGCTTTAATAATATTATAATAGTGACCATGGTCAGTAGGAAAATTCAGAACCTTTAATAATATTATAATAGTGACCATGGTCAGTAATGAAATTCAGGAGCTTTAATAATATTTTAATAGTGAGCATGGTCAGTACGAAAATTCATAAGCTTTAATAATATTATAATAGTGACCATGATCAGTAGGAAAATGCTGGAAAAATCTTCAATGACCAGCTTTCCATTATTTTCTGATTTGTAAAGAATGTTTTGGCTTGTTTGAGTTTGATATTTTGTTTACGGAACATTGTATACAATGTTTATGAATAATTATATGAAAACATTATTTTTGTTTTAACTCTTTACCTGTATATATACAGAACACGCTCAGTCTGTGAGTTGTCCAACAATTTATTTCTGACTTCACACAGCCAATGAGACTGATGATTAAAAATATATTTATTTCTGACTTCACAGAGCCAATGGGACTGATGATTAAACATAATTTTTTTTCTGACTTCACAGAGCCAATGGGACTGAAGATTAAAAATAAATTTATTTCTTATTGCCTGTCCTGGTGCATATAACCAAAAACATTTTTAAAAAATAAAGGTGGTGATAACAATAAAGGACACAAGAGCATTGTTTAAATAAGTCTTGACCAAAAGGTGTATTAATCATTTAAACTTACTTTATCTGTCGAAATTCTAGGTTTAATAAACTTACTGAGTTGTAAACGTTTCATCTTGTAACCATTTTAAAAGTTACCATCCTTCAGATTTCACTACATTACTTCGGTAAAAACAATAGAGTGATATCACTGATACTGCATAAAGCTAAGTATTATTAATTTAATTTATGTTTATATAAAAGATAAATTAATTTCTCACAAAAACATGATCATGCCACACTTATTGATGTTCGTAGTGACATTTCCCTCCTTTAAGAAAATGGTGAACCGATTAAATTCCCGACAAGTGACAGACAATTAAACCTTTACGATCAACCCTCGGGAGTCTCTGCAATTTTAAGTTAAACCATTACACATACCCCTCCCCATCTCGGGCGTGTTATGCCAGTATGACAATGTATGAAGTGCAGCGGAAGCGTCGATTACTACCTCCCCCTCCCCCCCAATCCCTCTGAGTGAGGTAACAAACTAACATTTTAGCCCCGTTTTTTGTGTTTTCATTCCGCTGTAATTTGCTAATCCATTGCCAGCCTTATTATTCAGTAAAGTAGAGCTTACGCAGAATTTTAATTTAATTTCAGAGGTATAACAGCAATGAATTTTAAATGTAGTAGCCTGTTATATTTTAATTATTAATTTTAAATGTAGTAGCCTGTTATATTTTAATTATTAATTTTAAATGTAGTAGCCTGTTATATTTTAATTATTAATTTTAAATGTAGTAGCCTGTTATATTTTAATTATTAATTTTAAATGTAGTAGCCTGTTATATTTTAATTATTAATTTTAAATGTAGTAGCCTGTTATATTTTAATTATTAATTTTAAATGTAGTAGCCTGTTATATTTTAATTATTAATTTTAAATGTAGTAGCCTGTTATATTTTAATTATTAATTTTAAATGTAGTAGCCTGTTATATTTTAATTATTAATTTTAAATGTAGTAGCCTGTTATATTTTAATTATTAATTTTAAATGTAGTAGCCTGTTATATTTTAATTATTAATTTTAAATGTAGTAGCCTGTTATATTTTAATTATTAAAATAAAGTTATATTAGGAAGTACAAGACTCGCCTATTATTGAAACAAATAATGAGAACGAAAGTAAATGGAATGAAATGTAAATGTAAATGGAGTGAAATGTAAAAGTAAATGTAAATGTAAATGGAGTAAAATGTAATAGAGATAAGCAGGGCAGGACGTGAGAAGTGTAAATTGACACTCGGCAATTTATTACAAAAAGAACAAAGTTTAACTGAATATTATTAGTGCCCTTGATCAAGCTGCCGACACATAAAGATCTATCTATCTATTTATCTATCTATCTAGTATTAGTTATAATTCACCATGAAGAGGTAGCAACATCTCGCTGATAACTGATGGAATTGTCTCAACCAGCATAAATTGATTATCTCGTGAACGGACAGAATTATTATAACAATCAATGTCTTACAGAAAACTAGCTTAGTGGTGAATCTGATTCGATGTCGACCATTCTCCCCAGAGATTAGTCAGTTCTAATCTCGAGTGCCCGAAACAGGCCTTAGCGTTCGAGGAGCAGAATTAAATACCGGGCGATTTCGCTCCTCAAGAACCCGGTGACCTGACAGCGTAGACAGCGACTCCTGACTGTCAGAACACGAGCAACAAGTGCAGTGGACGATCTAGGGTCGCTGAATTTGCTTGCACCCGGATGAAATTACGGGCCATCGAGCTCTGGGGAAATTTATTAATCTGTAAGCGGCACCCAACCACAAACTGACACTTTGTTGGCTAGTCCATTCCCCTATCTTCACCTAGTACGGCTAACTATGTTAATGTTCATCAAAGGAACACGCTGTTATTAGTCAATTTCGGAATATCTCGTTTGCGCCTTGAAAATCCAATCGTACAAATGCTTGATTTGCAAATGGTATTGGTGGACATTGTCAAAAAATATCACATATAACAATAACAATGTAACAGTCAATAGTGATAGAAATATCAGCCTGTGGGGTTGTGGCCATATGAAATACACTTGGATCATAAATGACATTTTTCTTGGATGTCCGTGTGTGTGTGTGTGTGTGGATTGTGGAGTGCCGGGGATGTCTATGGTGCATGGGTTATGTGGTTTGTTTGGGGTGTGTGGATTGTCTGGTATGTGGGGATGTCGGGGATGTTCCTGGTGTCTTCGCGGGGTGGGTATATGGATTGAATGGGATATAGGAGATGTTTGGAGTGTGTGGATTGTCTGGTATTTTGGGGATGCCTGGGTATGTATGTGGATAGTCTGGGATGTTTAGGGTATGTGGAGTGTCTGGGATGTTTGAGGTGTGTGGAGTGTCTAGGATGTCAGGGATGTTTAGGGAGTGTAGATTGTCTGGGATATCGGGGATGTCTGATGTGTGGAATATTTGGGATGTTTGGTGTTTAGGGTATGTGAATTGTCTGGAGTGTCGGGGATATTTGGGGTGTGTGGATTGTCAGGGATGTTGTGGATTTCTGGTGGGCATATATTGTTTGGGATACTGGGGGTGTCTGGAGTATGTGGATTGTCATAGATATCAATTATGTCTGGGGTGGGGTAAATGAAATGTCTGAGATTATTATCTGAGGTGTATGGGGTATGTGGAATATCTAGGATGTCACATATGTCGGGGTGTCAGAATGCCACTCTGGGTACAGAAGGTATAGGACCTACATTCTGTATACCTGCCAATCTTCTTGGAGATTTGCTGATTTAATTTAAACCTAGACGCATTAAATAAAATGTTATATAAGATGGAATGTTATAAATTTTATTATCAGAATATATTTGAAGTCCTACTGACTTGTGATAAAAAAAAGAGTGGATTATTATTAATCAATTCCAAATCATCATTAGAATTCAGTGTTTTTTCATTTTTTTATTGCGGGGATCAGAAACAAAGTAAGAATATTTGCAAAATGTATTGTATGAAAGAATGTGATTTATAATGAAACAATGCTTGTTCTAATTTTCAGTTTTTGTCAGAGTAGCACAGATTTTACCCAGGAATTAGTCCTGTGGGATACATGTTCACAATTAAATATTTTTATAAGGTATTTAATACTGCATCCATTGAATTATAGGGTTTTCCTGTTGGTTTTCCTCTTAGTTGGTTCCCAAGTTGGTTGTCATTGTTTTTCTGTGGAGATCTCAACTAGAGACGTCATCAGTTCAATACTTCATACATGAGGGAGCGCTGGTAGAAAGGAATGATCACGTGGTAGTGTGCATGACGTCATCAGTTCAATGCTTCACTTCACACGTGAGGGAGCGCTGGTAGAAAGGAAAGATCACGTGGCAGTGTGCATGACGTCATCTGTTCAATGCTTCATACATGAGGGAGCGCTGGGAGAAAGGAAAGATCACGTGGCAGTTTGCATGACGTCATCAGTTCAATGCTTCATACATGAGGGAGCGCTGGGAGAAAGGAAAGATCACGTGGCAGTGTGCATGACGTCATCAGAACTATAGTGGTGGGGTGGTGGTATCGCAAGTTAAGGTCCCTGTTTGTTAGTGTTGAAAGTGTGGTCCTCTGCAGAATTTTGAGAGACAAATAGTGCATTGATGAACATTCGCGTTCAAAAATTAGTGTATAGTAAAAAAGAAGTGAACAGTAAATGATTTTATTTAGTAATTGGACACAATTGAGGGCAGGCTATTCCTCGAGGACAATTTAGGATTTATTACTGGAATTGTTGTACTTAGATTAACATTTTATTATTCCATTTCCTTTTTGCCTCATTCTTCATCAACTTTATGTTATGTATAATCCATACTGCATTGTAAGTATTATCTTTGTCTGTTTTTATGTTGGTGGATGAGCCATCTGCCTGGTGGTGGTGGTGGTGGTGGTGGTGGTGGTGGTGGGAGAACTCATGAACTAATGCATCACCTCCAAAAATAGTCCTCGTTGTCCTAGGCTTCAATTAATTGAGCTCAATACGTATGAGTAATTTTCACACGTGAAAATCCTACAGTCAACAAACCTATATAGAAAACATACACGATCTCTCTCTCTCTCTCTCTCTCTCTCTCTCTCTCTCTCTCTCTCTCTCTCTCTCTCTCTCTCTGCATAAATAAAATCCCCACAAAAAATATGATGCAGACATTGATAAATATCTCATTCATCAAAATGCTGATTTTATTCGATTTCAAACCACAACTCTGAAAACGTGACAGTATCGCAGGAGAAGCAACTCTTAGAAATTTAAAAGTTAGCTACCGATTCTGAGTCACGTGATCAAAAGATGCAAATGCATTATGCTCTCATACACAGTTGCGTGAACTCCAACTGGGATTTTGTCCCATAACCAATGAAGTGGGTCTGAAAGATTTTCCGATTAAATGCTTTATTCAGGTCTAGAATAGCCTTTTACTTTAAAAGTTGTTGTGTATGTCTGATCTATTTCCGTCTCACCATTCAAGGAGTCAATCATTTCTTACAAAGAATAGTTAAAATTAGACCTCTTAATTGCTCTTTGCTGTTCAAAGTTTCACTATTCAGTTTGCTTTTACAAACAAAACTTAAATTGATATTTTATGCTCTATGAACTCATGTCAATTTCCCTCTGAAAAAACAAAACAAACAATGCCACACAGTCGTGAGGGTATGACGATGATTAGACAGGAAGGAGTAAGATTTCGAAACTGGAACACTTATTTTACATGTAAACGATGCCTGCAATGTTGATGGCGACAAGAACGATAATGACGATAATGATAATTTTGATGCTGCCGACAACGTACTCCCCGAAATCAAAGTACTTGTACAAAATGCAATCCCAGTGGACGCCAGTAGATTTCGACTGTAGCAAAATCAAAGTAGCACACACAGTGTTCACGTCAAAAATCATTTTAGTTTGTCTCCACTGGCAATCAGCAGTCCGTCGAATCGAGAAAAATGGTCGAAGAGGTCAAAGATATTTTTACATTTCTTACAACACGTAAATTAAAATCATTAAATGAATCATTTCTACAACACACTACAAAGAAAATAATATGAACATAAATGAGATCGAAGGAGAGAAAGAAAAACAGAGAGAAACAGAATTTTTAAAAATCGTTTACATGTCATTAAAAATAAAGTATAATAATAGAATTTTTTTAGCCTAATGATTGATTTGAACAACAGATGGTCCGCATAACCTCAAATGATCCAACAACATTTATTTTTCCGGATCAAACACTCACTCATCCGGCAATTGTGTGGATGGTTGCAGAGAGGTAATCAGTATGCATCTGGGTGAAACTGATATCTACTCCCGCAGAAGCCTAGCAGACCATGCAATCTTCAATATGATAAAAGCAAAACGTTTGTTTACTTACAAAAGGCAACTAGAAACGATACGGGCTAATGCAACCACGTGTGCCATTACAATATGACCTAATTAAAATTGCTAACGTGTATTACGAATCAAATTTTTATAATGTCTCTTCCAACGGTCAGATTACAAAGGGGAGTGTACATCTCTTTCAAATACGCACATTCCCATACACATAAATCAAACGCACACGCACACACATTTATGTATATGTGTGCGTACAAAACACTCATATACACATAACCATGGCAGGCAATGTTTTGAAATATGCATTTCAGAATATTAAGACTTGTGTCTTTACTACCAGATTATCTTTGTAACATTAATTTTATAATCTGGTACAATCTACCACTCACACATCGTTATCACTACTAATCAGACGATCTCAGAACAAATCCTCGTTTTAAAGACGACATATTTGTATCTGTGTAAATGCGTCCGTAACTCTGTGTACTGGAGCATAAGTGTGTGCGTCTGTGCATTGGTATGCCTTAGTGTGTACTGGTCTAGAACCATCATGCACCTTTAAGAAAAGAAGCGGGAAAATGCGATAATGTCAATGAAGCTATAACGACGGTCATGTTATTAATACATAATTTCCCATTTTCTATTTTGCAACGTTCAGCCACTGTATGAATGTTATGAAGTCGAACGTTTAAACTAATGCAGGATTGATGTTCTGTTGCACTGGCTGGAAATGATAATATAAATAAAATATTGGTCATTATTTTTCATTATGAAACTAAAGACACAAGCAAACGCCAGTCTATGAATATGACAGATGACTTACCTAAATGCAAGCTGATAAAGATGAATGTAGCCCACAGCCGTACTCCAGTCGGCATGGTTGTGACGTCAGCTCTTGCGTAGCACGTGCTGGCCGTACACGTCCGACATCCTCGGCCCCTTACGGGCCTCACTCAAATGATTTAGCTCTGTATCCTTTTTATTCAAAGCGGACTTCACTCAAATTAAAACGTTAAGTCGATATCGTTCTCCACGATAACTCGTTTTCACAATCCCTTACTGCACTCTCTCGGAAAAAGAATGCAATTTCTGTATCATCCACGCGCAGTTAGCACAGCATTGTCCTCCACTCTCAGATCACTCGTTTTCACGGCTCCTTACAGAATCCACTCGAAGCTGCACTTTATTTTTTACCATCCAATCGCATATTCCGAGTTTGCACAACTCTAGAGAATTTTGCTTACTTCTATTCACTAGGTCACCTGTCTGCTCAACTCGTGATGGGTCTCATTCGGAAATATAATGTAGCTTGTAATCCTTTATGTCCATGTCGCCAGGATGTTCAGAGCACGACTCTACTCGCCCAGGTACTTGCGCTAAAATATAATTTCATTCAGTATACTTTTCACAGGGACAGGGGGACTGAATACAGAGTCACTTCCCCTTGTACAGACTTCACCGAATTGATTTTTTTCTCCCCTGGCATCGTTTCGTCTTCGAGCGCTCGGCTCCACGAGCCTGGCTCCGTGTGATTGGGTTTTCAGTGTAAATCACCCCCTCTTTTGATGTAAGAGATCGCTTTCCTCGATTTATTAGCTCAGACTGTGTCCTTGTTGCGGAGTCCTGATTAGCCCGCAAAGGTGTACTGTTTTCACACTGTTTTATTTTCATCTATAAGTTGACTTCGGACGAGTATACTAGTCTACTTCGATAGACATGAGGTGAATTTATCTTCGCTGGTGAAGCTCCACAAAGTCGTGTAGAGGGGTGGGGTGGGGTGTGTCAGTGAAGGTTAGTTGTGGCCCTCAAGAGACAAAGGCTAAGAGAAGTAGTAGTTTTCGCAATTACGAAATGCAATCCCTTTCTCCCCAAAAAACT
Organism: Sinotaia quadrata; assembly: GCA_028829895.1. Taxonomy (NCBI): domain Eukaryota; kingdom Metazoa; phylum Mollusca; class Gastropoda; order Architaenioglossa; family Viviparidae; genus Sinotaia; species Sinotaia quadrata. The sequence continues at coordinate 40,896,356 of CM054177.1, read as the reverse complement.
TTTTTTTTGTGCAAATTAGAACGCAAATGATGAATCATGCCACTATTAACTGTCTGCACTAGGTAGTTGCATATTTGCCTCCATGCGCGAAGTTCCCATTGCTGGAGCACGAAAAGGGAACCGTGAGTCCATACTTTCAGATAGTTCTGTGCATTAATAGAGGTGGCACGAAGACTTTAGATGACGTGAAAAATCTCCACTGGAATCACGCGTTGTATTCGAAGAACGAAGGGCAACGTTCATGTGCAGCCGTCTGAAAAACAAGAAAAAGCTCGCTTATAGTTCGTATTACAGCCTCTCGATAGTCTTATGTAGTAGTGTCCAAAATTTTTCATCTTGTGCTTTGGGAATATTATCTTTTTAAGTAACATGTTACTTTAGTCCTACACACACACACACACACACACACACACACACACACATGATATATAGATAGATAGATAGATAGATGGATGGATGGATGGATGGATGGATGGATGGATGGATGGATAGATGGATGGATGGATGGATGGATGGATGGATGGATAGATAGATAGACAGATAGATAGATAGATAGATAGATAGATAGATAGATAGATAGATAGATAGATAGATAGATAGATAGATAGATAGATAGATAGATAGATAGATAGATAGATAGATAGATAGATAGATAGATAGATTCGTGGAAGGATATATTTGAAAATTATAAAATATTAATTTAAATCATAACGAGAAATTTCGTGTTTTGTAATATTAATAGCAGCACAGGAGAGAAACAGAAACAGTGTGTGTGTGTGTGTGTGTGTGTGTGAGAGAGAGAGAGAGAGAGAGAGAGAGAGAGAATTCGACAACTTTATAGCGATGAAGGCCACTAATCCAATTACCTGAGGACTGAATAATTAAATCAGTTGTTCATGATTAATTGCTATCCAAATCTGTAATCTGTCAATATTAATGTACATTTCACATCACGAAGGATTGAATAACAGAACTATAATAAGAGACAGGAGAAAAATGAGAAAGTATTCTAATTCTGATTTGAAAATCCTTTTCGCTTTAACTATGGTTTGATATATATTTTAATGCATAATAGATTTAAAAGAAGCTCTACTGTATATAGATTTTCATTATTTTAAATGGGTTCATGTTTGGCGTTGTACACTGTACACAAAATTGTGAGTACTGCCAGATGAAGATTGCATTCATCAGAGTTATTTGTCTCCCCTGTGCCACTTTTCAATGTGATCCTTCATACACCCATCATTCTTTCGACTTTATTACTATTTATCTTCGCGCGCAGACGTTTCATGTGCAGAATCCTCTCTCCCACACTGAAGGTTGTGAAACAATATGTAGCCATTGATGCGTATAAATAACAAAATATATACATGATAAACCTTTCCAGCACACGTCGAGTAAGGTTATAAATATATTTTTTAAACTCTCTGAAATTTCAACATTCTTATTATTTCCACTTTCCACTGGTTGTGTATTTCGAACTTTAAGTACCGCTTGGAAAAGACGCGAAATGTCAAGGATGTGATGAGGTAACTTTCCGTTTGCTTTTATTTTTTGGATTTCGCCAGATTGCTTCTTCTCTACATATTAAATACCATCATAGTCTCTCTCTCTCCTTCTCTTTCTTTCTCCCTCTTTCTCTTTCTCTCTCTCTTTCCAGTTAGAATGCACGTAGACGTGTGTGTATGACCTATTCTAATCTACAGGTAGTGAACTGATATTTTACAAAGTGTTGGCGAGTGTATACATGAGGTCTGGTGTGTATGCTTTTTGTCTTCGATGTGTCTGCACTGGAAGAGTAGATTGCAACTGTTTCTCGATGACTTGCATACATGTGTGTGGGAGGGGGAGGTGGGAGGGGGAGGCGGGAGGGGTGTCGGATGGGGAAATTACGTATGCTCGTTTGCTACTGCATGTGCATCAATGTGTGTGTACTATTGAATGTGCCAAAGTCTTAGTCAAGAAATGATCTGTGTGCACATTCCGTCATTCTCACTGATATGCCCAAGGAGATATGGGAACTACATCACGACTGGTTTGCCCGTACAGTTAAAACACGTTTACTACCTTTACTTGACATTCTTTGCAAGGAGAGAGCGGCCGATTTATACTTCTTTTTTGCATATAAGAAAATCTTACAAACTAACAAACATAGTATTTTCGATGTTTGATTAATTTATACTGGCATGTTCATGGCAAGTGTAATACTATCACCACTACTAGTCCCACCACTACTAGTCACATCAATACTACTAATTCCACCACTACTAGTCACACCAATACTACTAGTCATACCATCACCACTAGTCGCAATACCAATACTACTAGCCACACCACCAATACTACTAGTCACACCACCACTACTAGTAGCCACACCAATACTACTAGTCACACCACCACCACTAGTCACAACACCAATACTACTAGCCACACCACCACTACTAGTCACAACACCAATACTACTAGTCACACCTCCACCACTAGTCACAACACCAATACTACTAGCCACACCACCACTACTAGTCACAACACCAATACTACTAGTCACACCTCCACCACTAGTCACAACACTAATACTACTAGCCACACCACCACCACTAGTCACAACACCAATACTGCTAGCCACACCACCACTACTAGTCACAACATTAATACTACTAGCCACACCACCACTACTAGTCGCAACACCAATACAACTAGCCACACCACCACTACTAGTCGCAACATCAATACCACTAGTCCCACCAGTACTACTAATTCCACCACCACTACTAATCACACCAATACTACTAATTCCACCACCACCACTAGTCACACCAATTCCTACTCTTCACAACACCAATTCTACTAATTCCACCACCATTACTAGTCACACCAATACTACTAATTTCACCACCACCATTCGTCCCAATACCACTACTTATCCCCGTATTTTTACCACCCCGTATTTCAACCAAAGCAACTAATTATGTCACTATATCTGCCACCACTACTTCTACTACTACTACAATCAAAGATGCATTTACCACCACTATCACCAGCATTGCTACCACTGCATTATAATTATCAAAATTGTTCTCAGTATCACTAGTACTGCTACTATTATTGAACAGCCACCAGCACGAATACCACAACTACTTCCATCAACACTTTCGATAGCAGCACAAGCAGCATTGCTATTACAAACACACCCATCACTATCCCACTACTACCACAAACACTATCATCTCCACTGCTGCATTTGCTACAACTAATTCAAGTACCTCTGCCAAGCGCTTCATGATGAAGATTTTGAAAGGATCCAGGCAGTGAACGAGCATGGTTTTTGCATGTTACAATGTGCAATTTCTATCCAATGTAGTACCACTGGTCAACTGACCGTAGTTTTAGAGGGTGACCGTTTGACATCTCTATGTCTATTTCACAACTCGTACAACCAGAAGAGAAACTTGCAGTGTCTGCTTGCGTTTCATTTATGCACATGTGCAACCGTACACTAGCATCTAATAATGTGTATGTATTTGTGTATTTGTGTGTGTGTGTGTGTGTGTGTGTGTGTGTGTGTGTGTGTGTGTGTGTGTGTGTGTGTGTGTGTGTGTGTGTGTGTGTAATCATAATAACACTCATTGCAGTTTCGCTAAACATATTGATATTGTGGGCTTAAGGGAACCGAAGTGGCCCTAATAGCAAAACGCGTACTTTATGAATCTCGTAGAATCGTTTTACTAACGACATACTGATTCTACGATCAAATGCTACGCTTTACTTTACTTTCTCGTACAATCTTACCTATTTGTTGACGTACTAGTTCTATGAATAAGCGTTACACGTACATTGTGTAACTCATAAAATCGTAATTATTAACTGAAATACGTTTCCAGTACGCTATCACTCCACCATTATTTATATTCCGAAATGCAGGCGCGTGCTCACTTTGACGAAGGCAGCCACGGGTTAAAGTACACTACACATTGATCACAATGCCCTCCGATGCGTGGCCACCTGTCGGTGAGTATCTGAAAAGAGAAGGTTGATTTCAGTACCCTCCGATGTTGTGGAGGCTTAAAATGAGTCTCCCTCAAAAAGAGTATCGATTACAATGTCCTCCATTGTATGGGTCTTGTAGGTGAGTCTCCCTGAAAGTGAATATTGATTACAATGCCCTCTAGTGACTGGTAACTTGAGATGACTCTCCTAGAAGTTAATATTGATCACGATACCATCTCATGTCTGCGAGCTGTCAGGTGGGATTGCTAGAAGTAGCGGACATTGATTAAAATGTATTCCACTGACTAAGGGATTGTCAGATGATTATCTCAGAAAGTGAATGAATTGATGAAAACCCCGGCACTGCCTCCTGTCCTGTCGAAGATTATTCAGGAAATGACTATATTTCATTAAAATGCCCTCCAAAATATTTTTGCGGGCGTTTTGATAAGTCTTCTATAAATAATTGAATGATTATAATGCCCTCTACATAAGCAGGCATTTCGGGTATATCTCCCGGAAGTGATTATATTCCTGATTATTGATAACGTAACGACTGAAGGCTTTCATTTTAGTCTCCCGGAAGTGGTTATATTCATTATAACGTTAACGACTGAGGGCTTTCATTTTAGTCTCCCGGAAGTGGTTATATTCATTATAACGTTAACGACTGAGGGCTTTCATTTTAGTCTCCCGGAAGTGGTTATATTCATTATAACGTTAACGACTGAGGGCCTTCACTTTAGTCTCTCAGAAGTGATTATCTTGGCTACACCAGATCCAGATTGTTTCAGGGTCGTTCACTCGTGCCTGGTTCCACAAAGTGCAGGAGAATTACCCTGAGCACTGCCGTAGACAGTCAAAAAGTTGAAACCTCTACCATTCCTTTTTATAGATGGTTCTGGGCCAGCCGTGCTCTTTCATAAATTAAATGTCTAAATACTTCACAGGTGTTCCATTAGTGCGCAAGCTGCTATTAAGGGTTCGTTCTGGGAACAAAGCTCTTGGAGTCGACGTCCAATTACTGAAATTTATGTAGAGCTTTTATCAGTTTAAGACTTCGAATTGGATCCGCTCTCCTGCTTTGATTCAGGCTTAAGTGAAGACTGCGATTCCGCAAAAATCTTTTACTCTGGCAATTTATTTTCATTCATTCAGGTATCTTTAAATAAATATAGTAATAGGTACATGTGATTCAACTTTGAAATGTCCAGGTGAATGGTTTTAAGTGGTCATATTCAAATGTCAGAACGAAACGAACAAAATGCGTGTTTTCTCATGTGTAGGGATAGGATGGCCAATGGTCGGTGACACAGACAATTTTCTACTAATTGTGACTGAAATGTGTCAACTCGGTTCAATGCGCATGAGTTTGAATTATTTGTTTTCCGTGCAGATTCATTAGCATTATAATGCGAGTAATGCGTTGTGTGAATGCTTACATTCAAGTGACTGCAAATGCACACGGGTGATTGTGCGCACGCATGTCTTCTCATGGAAACGAACTGAGATTCACACCAAAGTGTGCAGAACGCATATATCGCCCTGGAACGCGACGTCTTTTCATTGAAATGGATGGGGACAAAATGCGGAGGGTAACGCAAACTAAAGGGAGAGCCGCGCTAACAATCACATCCTGCCAGGATGGAACAATTACTTCCTCCTGACGACAGTCACGTACTAATAGACAAAACTGACTAGGGATCCTCCATCCTCCCGGACCGAACGTACAGCGCTCGAGGCTGAGGCCGTGCTGAGGGACTAATGAACTGAGTCACATCAGTAAATCCGCAGGCCGTGCTGAGGGACTAATGAACTGAGTCACATCAGTAAATCCGCAGGCCGTGCTGAGGGACTAATGAACTGAGTCACATCAGTAAATCCGCAGCTACCAAAGGGACTAGGTGTGCATCCCCTCCTTCGCCCCACTCTTGTTTTATTCATGGCATAGACCAAGTATGCATTGGTACTATTAAGTTAGTTAGGCGCCGCTATTTGGGCCGACTGCTTGGTTTGTTTCATATGTATTTCTGCCACATTTCCTTCAGGATTAGGTCATGTCGCTTTCAATTTAGCAAAAGACGTTTGGGAAGAAACGCACTGACATAGGAATTTACATAAATGAAACGAAGACAATAGTCAAAATGAAGGTCAAATGATTGCACCGCTTGACCTGGTTGACATACCGTAAGGTGGCGCTTTTGTCGTGAAGAAGGATATCGGCCATTATCTGCTAATTTTCGCTTTGTAATAACGTGTTCAGATACTGTTTTGTTTACTCCTCAAACCCATATGGTGAAGTGACTGGCAGCGCGGTGAAATGTGACATCATTTTACCAAACAGCACGGTAAGAAATGGAAAAGTTTGGACAGAACAAATTGCAGCACTAATAAAAATATGGATTGCAGAAAAACTGAAAACAACATAATAAATAATAACGGTGCTTTATAATTATGTGAATTTCATATTTTATCTAATGAATTAACAGTAGTTGAAGTACATGTGTACAGAAAATGTAAGCATTTACATAAAACTATAAAACTAAATCTCCCTTTCTGGTTTTATTTATGATTTATGTCTACTGTACAAAAATTCCATTAAAGTCTTGTGGTCTCAGGTGCCTCGAAATGTTAAAGGTAATCCATTACTGCTTCAGTGATCACATATTTCGGTGTGCCATTGGACAAATCAATATATACTGCTAATGATGATAAGTTTCCGTTCCTCTGACCTCAAGCTCAAAACCTGGATGACGCTCATCTTCAGGTTCTGTGAAATGACGTAACATGATTTATACACGTAAAATGATCTACATTATAAACAGTTAGTTCAGTAAAACGGGTTTTGACAACGCAACCGGGTCATCGTTGCCAAATGATGATGATATTCGAGAATTCGATATATATCGAACTGGGAATGTTAGTGAAGGAGAAAACTGACAATCAAACTGTCAGTAGCCTCCTCAGAAGAAAAGGGGAGGGAGAGATGTTTAAAAAGAGAAAAAACAGAATAAAGAACGCTGAATAAAGAGCTGACTTAGTTCATTAGAAATGTATAGGCCATACAAGTGCTGCAACAGGACCAAGTGAGCCAACAAGGTTGACAGGGTCAGCAGGGCCAGCAGGGATGACAGGCGCCCAGAACTGATAAGGACAACATTCTGTCAAGTATGGGGTTTGGGGGTGGAATTTGTCAGAGAAAGTCACTTTAGTTGGAGTAGTCCTTCATTCCAAAACAACAATAGGCTGAACTGCAAATCGTAGATTACACATTGTCGACGCTTAGCTTTTGGATACTTTATTATTTTGTTTTATAACTCAGCCATCTATCTTTCGTTGTCCGCTTTTTCTTGTCACAAACAGTGCATGCCAGGGACATTTACAACGGCGATTGCCTTTATATGCAACTGATATGCGTAGCAGGCCAAGCAGGGTGTATATTTGGAAAAGACCGAACATAACGATAAAAGCGAAAAGTTATTTGCCTGGCTTGCTGACAGGGGGAAAAAAAATAAATCCCGTATGCTGCACAGGTTGTATGCACACACTTCAGCCAATATATGTGCAGACGAAAGAAATAATGTTTCCTCCTGGGACCATGCAGAATGTGCATACTTCGAGCGAAGCGATTTGTGTTCAATCTGGAGAGTGAAAGTTTGCTAACCTCACATAATGATAGATGATAGAAGATGTGCTAGAGAAGGTTAGAAAGATAGTGTTGTTTGTAAAGGTAATAGAAGCGACAGTGTTGTTTGTAAAGGTAGTGAAGTTGATAGTAGTGTTTGTAAAGGTAGTGAAGTTGATAGAAGTGTTTGTAAAGGTAATAAAAGCGACGGTGTTGTTTGTAAAAGTAACAGAAGCGACAGCGTTGTTTGTGAAGGTAGTGGAAGTGATATTGTTGTTTTTAAATGTAGTGAAGTTGATAGTAGTGTTTATAAGGGTGGTGAAGTTGATAGTAGTGTTTGTAAAGGTGGTGAAGTTGATAGTAGTGTTTGTAAAGGTAGACTGGGTGATAATGATGGTCATTAGTTGTGAGGTGAGATGGTAGTGAAATTAGTGGTTGTAGTGATGATAATTGTGCTGGTGATTGTAATTTTGAAGGATATGGTAGTGGTAACGGTGATGATAACGGTGGAGGTTAGTAGTTAGTAAGCGGTGGACAAGGTCAAGGTAAAATTACGCTAGTGACGGAACTAGTTCGTAGCAGTGATAGAATGGTGACTGGTGTGGTATAGATTATTAATTGGTCGTGAAGCTGGTGTAAAAACAATGCGCTTTAAGATTACCCTTAAACGAGGACCGAGAGGTAAAACCTAATACATCTTGGGGATGGGGTAAATAAAATATTCGGCAGGAATGTTAGATTATGTTAGATCTTTAGACCAATATTTGCATTGTTCTAAAAAATTTAAAACATGAAAGAGCATGAGCACTGAAAAACTGCGAGATCACTCTCGCTGGCGCTTTTCAAGTGCTTTCCCTTTGATGAAAGCAATGGAATCCGCCTCTGCAAACACGAGCATGCACGCGGCATGTGTATAATACACTTTCTGTATTGAAAAATAATATCAAACAATAGGAGTTGGCATCGCTTGCGTCTGGCTGGCTTCCCTGGAATTAAAAGTCACTTCGGAGGACGTTAAAATTCATACCTATTTGAATAATTCACTATCTAATTTAATTCACTTTGTAAGTTTTATCTCTCCTAATACTATTAAATACTCTGGCTTGAAGCTTGGGTATCTATCATATTTTATTCTTCTACCCTTTTCTTCAGCGTAATTTTGTCGTATCGTGCCCAAGAAGGCCCACGAAGCTTCATTTAAATCTCCGCAGAAGAAACGATTAACACTTTAACACATTAACGATTAATACACAAAAATTCGACTTTAAGGAATGTGAAATAAAATATGTTTGAGGAAACAATCATTTCAAAGTGCAAGCATTCGCAAAAAGGGGGTCATTAGGTGAAAATCATTAGCGAGAGCAATTATTAATGAGGTTATATTGTGCAAAAGTCATTACAGTTACGTACGTAATGAACTCCAGTAATCAAAATTTTAAATTAATATACAGGTAATGAAAATGGAATATAAATATGCGGACTGATAATAAACAATTTCTTCAGGAGATATTTAAGAAAGAAAAAATAGAAATCGTCATATTTTCATGAACAAGATACTTTAAAAGCTCCCATACCAATTTACCTGTTCGGGGAGAACAAAAAGAAATACATTAAATTACAGGTGTTGAACAACCTTCACCTTCAATTCAATACAATCATCTGCTGAGAAAGGTGCTCCAAGCTAGAATTTCAGGAAGAGTAAAGCTGGCAGTATGGAGTGGGGCGAAGCTTCCTCTTTTACCGTTTTCTTTTTCTTTTCCATTTCTTCTCACTTTTACCAAGTTTCAATTCCTCTTCTCCAGCCGTCCAAAGCACGTCGCGACAAGTTAATAAAGCAAGCCACCTTCCGTACAATAAAAGCAAGTTTTCGCATGTTGACGCTCAGCCAGCAATCTCATATTCATGGTGGAAGGGATAAAAGGATTGCGTGCTCATTCGGCAGCCGAATCCCCTGTGTGGCCAGATTGCACGCGTTTGCTTGAATGCAGCCCTCGGCCCTCTGTTGTTACACTGCGTAAAAGGTTCTCTAGTATCTAGGAGCAGGTATTCATTGAACTATGCTTAGTGATTCAACTTTAACTGCAACACTAGAGATCAGAGAGTCGATCTGCACCACACACTAAAGTTTAGACAGTCGACTTTAACTACACCACTAGAGATCAGTTGACTTTAACTACACCACTAGAGATCATACAGTCGACTTTAACTACACCACTAGAGATCAGTTGACTTTAACTACACCACTAGAGATCATACAGTCGACTTTAACTACACCACTAGAGATCAGTTGACTTTAACTGCACCACTAGAGATCATACAGTCGACTTTAACTATACAACTAAAGATCATACAGTCGACTTCAACTATAATACTAGAGATCAGTCGACTTTAACTATACCTTAGAGATCATATAGTTGACTTTAACAATACGACTAGAGATCAGACAGTCGACTTTAACTACACCACTAGCGATCAGACAGTCGACGTGTACGACATCACTGCACAAAAACAAAATTATGGGGTTAAAAGCTTCCTAGACCAAAGTAGTGGTCTTAGTGTCTATTCCGCAAAGTCTCGTGTGCTTTGGCTCTCTTTGATTCCTTGGCAGTTGCAAACCAGACAAAACAGAACCTACTTCCTATAACATCCACTCTCCACACCCAGGGCCCATAGTTTTCCCTTTCAGAACATAAGTCTGCCATTCAGCGATTGCGCCCGATTGCGATATCAGCGAAAGGTGAAAGCAGAAGTGGCGCTGAAGTCAAACCAGGAGCGTGTTGTGAACTATAATGTTTATGTAACGATCTGAGATGTAAGCAGACTGCAGAAACACGCGACTCCCCTACAGCGGTGATGTATATAACACGCGACTCTCCTACAGCGGTGATGTATATTACATGCGATTCTGTCCTACAGCGGTGATGTATATTGCATTCGATTCTCCTACAGCGGTGATGTATATAACACGCGACTCTCCTACAGCGGTGATGTATATAACATGCGATTATGTCCTACAGCGGTGATGTATATAACATGCGATTCTGTACGTAACAAGTACTGTACGAAAGCAGAACAGAGGAACCGCAAGAATGCATTTAACGCATGCTTCATCCTTTAACGCCCTTGAACGAAGACGTGTACAATTTATGAACCCTCCTACAAAAAAAAAAAAATGCTGTGTCCACGAACACTACTGCACTATATCAATGCCTTACCGTTACCGTTAAGCTGCAAAAGGACTGCACTAGACCAGTGCAGTGCTGGCGCCGTTAAGCTGCAAATGGACTGCACTAGACCAATGCAGTGCTGGCGCCGTTAAGCTGCAAATGGACTGCACTAGACCAATGCAGCACTGTCGATGAACTGGTAATTGGAAATTGCTGGAATATATTAAAATAGTTTGAATACAACTCTGGTTTTAAAAAAAATGTGGCTATACTTATCCAAGTCCAGTCCAAGTCCACATGTCACTATTCTAGATAAGTGATAGGTCAAATATAACTCTGTCGCGTTTCATTTACTGTTACATGATACCGACTCTAAAACGCTTGGATAACAGTAGATTTGATGCGCATTAAAATGGTTATGGTTGCAAGTCTCAACCAAGGATGAAGATGAGTACTTCCGTTAGGTGCTCAGAGCATCTAGAGTGTAGACTATCGCTAGCATGCAAATATATGAGCCTAAACCCCAGCCTTCGAAATGCGGACTTTATGTAGCAGCCATGCGTATTCAAGTCATGTCACCTTTGAACAGCAATCTGACCCAAGCAGAAAACAGTATTGTTAGTTACATATGCTCATAAAGCAAGTTTCGAATCACTTCTATTTCAGCAACTGCCTTGGCGAAGAATCAGTTTAACTGTTCACTGCACACTACTAAAATTATGCATGCATATTACGCTCTCCACACTCTCAAGCTTTTGTCAGTTGTACAAGGTTGTGTAGGACGTGCGATGAAATAGTCACCTCGCGAGGTTAAAAGTGTACCAGGGAGGAGGGAGAAGGAGGGAGGAAAAATCGATGCGTTTTCCTCGTTCAATTCAAGTGAATTGCTGTAAGCGAAAAGAGATCGTGTGAAAGGAATGGGATGTGTTTTGTGCGCACCGGAACCGAACAATCGTGCAGACTAAAAGTAAGTATCAAGCAAAACGACGGGCGAAACGGGTTGCAGAACCGGGTAATGGTGCAGAGTGAAATCAAGTATCCAACAAAATAGCGGGCGAAAGAAGTTGCAGAAATGGGTAATCGTGCAGACAATGACCGGGCGAAAAGAAAATGTTTCAGAAAACACGAAGAATGCGTCGCTCTCTTACTTCAGGCACACAACTCGTCTAAAGTGGCCGTGTCGCGCACTGTCGCACACCAACATGATGTAAATGAGAAGAGTCCTGATGAACCCTTTCATTAACAACTTTCTTGAGTCCTGGTAAAAGTTCCTTTCGTGCATTCTGCTTGTGTGATATACTGTTGGAATGATTGTGCTAATGATATTTATATTTCAAAAAATGAAGTTTGTTCGTAACAAGACAACCTACGGAAATCAATCTGTCCTATTATAGAAAATGGTTGCAATGGATATGTTAAGACCACCTTCCCTCAAAATATTACGTGGGGTTTTCTGGATTTTGGGAATTCATCGACACTGTTCGTGTCCATCTTAACTACGTAATATCAGCCATTTACTTTGAAATAGTCGATACAAAAGTCCTTTTGCGAAACTAAGTACTAATTGAAAAGACCTCTTCTGAGCAATGTATACATGAAAGCACCAAATATTAAGTAATGAAACTGATCTTAACTGCAGAACAAACACATAAAATGGTCAGCATCCTGTGAGCAGATATGTCTAATGTTCACATGCAAACAGGAAACTGCATTCACACAAATGAACTTGATTGTCCTTGCATAGGCCAAGACGGCAATATTGCTTTTTGTTTGGTGTTTGCTTTTGTGCTTTCTTGGGGTTTTGTGTTTTGTTTGTTCGTTTGTTAGTGTTATTTTCTGGGGTTTGATTTTGTGTGTGTTCTTTGCTGGAGTTTGTTTGTGTGATTTGCTGGAGTTTGTTTTTTAGATTTGCTGGAGTTTGTTTGTATGTGTGATTTGCTGGAGTTTGTGTGATTTGCTGGGGTTTGTTTGTTTGTGTGATTTGCTGGAGTTTGTGTGATTTGCTGGGGTTTGTTTGTATGTGTGATTTGCTGGAGTTTGTGTGATTTGCTGGGGTTTGTTTGTTTGTGCTTTTCTTCAAAATTAAAGAGTCTTGGGACCCAGCAAAAATATCTCCATCTGGTTATTAAAAGAATATGATCAACTTAATTCTTTTCTTCTAGTAATATAGGATAAGATGGAATGATTGCCTGGCTAATAGATTCCATTACATTGAAATCAAACTGACATACATCTGCTTAGTCTCCTTCTCAAGTACCCTTATTTCGGTAATTATTCCACCTTCGTCTACAGGTAATAAATGGCACGTTTGTAAACTCACAGGTAGAAATAGCAATCAACAATTTTAGATCACAGCAATTCACATTATATTAAGGACGCTTTCACTATAAATACCTTTCACTAATGCATGGTCAAAACAGCAAAAAATGAATAATAATTTAATAGCACTTCCTTCTTCTAGCAGTCACAGAAAATACGATTTTAAGAGCCAGCAACAAAACAAACATGTAAGATACAAATAAAACATTAACAGCACACATTAATTAAAAACATGAGTAATGGGTTTCCTTCTCTACGAAGGCACTTAATAGCAAGTCTGGACGGTTATTGCCTATTTGTTGAGTACACCTTTGTTTACTGCTATATTAGCAAGTCTGGACGGTTATTGCCTATTTGTTGAGTACACCTTTGTTTACTGCTATAATAGCAAGTCTGTACGGTTATTGCCTATTTGTTGAGTACACCTTTGTTTACTGCTATAATAGCAAATCTGTACGGTTATTGCCTATTTGTTGAGTACACCTTTGTTTACTGCTATAATAGCAAGTCTGGACGGTTATTGCCTATTTGTTGAGTACACCTTTGTTTACTGCTATAATAGCAAATCTGGACGGTTATTGCCTATTTGTTGAGTACACCTTTGTTTACTGCTATAATAGCAAGTCTGGACGGTTATTGCCTATTTGTTGAGTACACCTTTGTTTACTGCTATATTAGCAAGTCTGGACGGTTATTGACTATTTGTTGTGTACACCTTTGTTTACTGCTATATTAGCAAGTCTGGACGGTTATTGACTATTTGTTGTGTACACCTTTGTTTACTGTTATAATAAGAAAACCTTATTATTTATTTGAAATGCTTTAAAAGATAAAGAAATATTTGAGGTCAAGGGTTGCCCGGTCTGTGAGTTCACTAATTGTTTCAGTCTGAAATACAGACATATACTCAGAAACTCCAAGATTTCAAAATAGTGGGTTGTTTTTTTTAATTTTGTCAGACATAATTAGGAATAAACCGCAACCTTCAGCAATATACCCAAAGACTGCCATTTAAATGTATTTGCAAGAAATACTGCTCCGAACAGCACAAAACTGTAAGCTTCGGCCAATGACGCATGCTAACTTAAGCCCGTTCGTTCTTTGCTACCTTTTATATTAAAGAATTTAACTATTGGCTGTCTGCTCGGTATAGAACTAGCTACATTTCGCTTTCGAATTCAAACTGTATCCAAAACACATCTGCTTTAGCACCTACCTCATGTGAGTATGTTATGTTTCGAAGTATTATCCGCATGCAGTGTTCATTACAATTCATTTTTTTTCCTTGGGATCTACACTGCAAGTTTACTAGGATCCATGTATAATTACAAGGTGTATAATGTTTCATTTTTAAGAGTTTATTAGGGTCCACACCACTGGGTATATTTTTTAAAACAGGTTGTTATGATCCAATGATATAATAGATCCACACTAAATGGTTTAGGGATTTTCTTTTATAATACTGTGTTTGTTAGGATCCAAACTTACCGAAATTTATATTACTTGCACTATCCTGGATATTCGTTTGCTCTACTGTCTCTACATTAGAGTTGCAAGTTTTATCTTTGAATTAAGCATGTATCTTTTTTTAAAATTTATCCATGTGAATGTTGCTCTCTCTCTCTCTCTCTCTCTCTCTCTCTCTCTCTCTCTCTCTCTCTCTCTCTCTCTCTCTCTCTCTCTCTCTCTCTCTCTCTCTCTCTCTCTCCTTACTATATGTCTCTCTGTCCTATATATTTCGCTCCTTAGTTTGCTTCCTCTCACGACATATCCACAGATTAACGTAAAATAATCAGTGCAGATCTGTGCTCACTTTCATACTACTTGAGTTTAACTGTCACAACCTTACCCTAGACAACGAACACGCTACCATGCTCTGTTCCCTGACTCATCAGCGTTGCCATGCGTTGCCAAGGCAATTGAGTTTATGATCAAGACCACCCTAGCACCGTTTAAGAGAGTTCTAAGCGCTCACCTCGTCCAGCATCAGCAACTCCCACTTCTCTTATTTGTAAATTGTATGCACGTGTTTTATTCACAATAAATTTTTCAAGTGTGAAGTAGGCTGCTGTACTGTCTGTTGTGAGTGTTTTATTCACAATAAATTTTTCAAGTGTGAAGTAGGCTGCTGTACTGTCTGTTGTGAGTGTTTTATTCACAATAATTTTTTCACGTGTTAAGTAGGCTGCTGCACTGTCTGTTGCGAGTGATGGTATGCTATAAAAGCCTCGTCGTGATTTCTTGCGCGAAAATTCAAATTTATAATGCAAGCAGAGCTCTCAAAAAAGCTCACAACAATAACAAAGCATAAAACAATATTGACACACGCTCACACGGACTGGTGGTCATCACTCAGCTCTGACATCTTCATGCGCACGCGCGACTTCTCATCGTTGGCTGAGATAATGGATATATACTCTGAACAGAGTACTATATTTGATCAAAAGAAACATGACATAATGTGCTGTACTAGACTATCTATCTATCAGTGACAAAAAAGTGCAAATAAGTATTTATTAGTTTAAAAGAATTCATTAACACAAGAAACTCTTTACACATGAGCAGACTGCTAGTTTAGACAGTGCTAGATAACGTGTCTGAATATACCATTGATCTAAATGTACACTGACAGACTTTAACAAAAGAAACTGGTAAATCAGTGAAACAGATAGATAGATAGATAGATAGATAGATAGATAGATGGATGAATGGATGGATGGATGGATGGATGGATGGATGGGTAGATATTTTGATAGAGTTCAGGAATATAACTAGTATACCTGTCAAGTAACCTGCAAGAGTTTCACATTGTGGAATATGTAGCTCACATGTAGCTCCCGCTCAACCTATTCTAAATATAGACTACACTCCAACCTAATTCTAGAATGGCTGACCTTTACCGCTAGGCTAGAAAAATGTCTGAGTTTCTACTCACTAAACTAACCAATGGAATCGCAGTTCAAGCGCGCACAAATGAATGTACCAGAAATCTACCTGTAGTTGGGCAGTCAAATGAAAATCTACTATTGATACCTTGTTAAATAGTTTTGCTTAAAACAGTCGTAAATAGCACTGCATTAAACCGTACCAAATAGTTTTGTTTTAAACCGTGTTCATTCATTTCACTATACTAGTGACGATATTGGTTACGACAAGATGTCATAGAGTCAGTGGTTTTGGGTGGGTGGGTGAATTAAAAAATAAATAAAATAGAAGTCCTGTAGATATTTACTTTTAATTCTTCTTTTTTTTCTCAAGGACTTTTCAAATCTAGTAAAACAGTACCATTTAGACTGATGCTTGTTTAGTTGTCCTATTATTTATTATAAATCGTGCATTAATTAACAGAGAGATGTAAGTGCAGTTCAGTATTTGTCAAAAAATGTTTATATCAGTGAATGAATTAGCGAGAAATGAATAAAAACTAATTTACGAAAATTGCATATTACTATCAGACTAATTTTGTCTAAGATTACAGATTGCTGCAGTAGTTCTAATCTCAATGTTGGTTTTTGATGCAGAACTGTTGCTTTTATTTTATTGCATTTTGATAAAATGTTGATTTAACTCTGAAGGAAAAAAATACCTGTATTTGCTGTAAACTACACATAATATACGTGATATTTACAGTTCAGTGTTTGGTTTCAATGAGGTCTGTAAAGCGTGCCTATAGAAAAAGATAACTTTATAAATTAATCCCATTCACAAACACACACACACGTACTTGCGCGTGCGTGATACGTGCTAATTTCAGCATCACAAAGTGACATAATCTCTCTTTGACATTTCTTGATCCATTTCTTAAACCGAAATGTGGCACAGCAGTTTAAGGAACAGGGGGCGATAATTTCAAACTAAATCAAATGAGTAAATTTCCTTTCACGACTATCGCCCATTAAAGGATCGCCTTGTATAGGAGGAAGATGTGACCTCAATGAATCTGGATATTTTAACGCGTTACGTCGTGGCCTGCCAAAGAAACTCATGCTGGGATTATTGTGCGCTACCACAATAAACCTACAAATAACGACGTCACGAAATGGCTCATAGAAAACCACGTGACGTGAAGATGTCCGCTAAACAGTCGGTCATAAAAGAGTCATATTTCGCACGAATATTATGTCTCTTGGCAGGTGGCGGGGGGGGGGGAGAGAGAGAAAACCAAATAGCACGTTGTTGGCTGAGGTCATGGAAGTTCATTGTTTATCTTATATTTCTATTCTTTTCCTTAAACGGGCTTGTGGCGCTCTCTACACTTTTGGAGAATATTTTAAAATAAGTTCTAAATTAAGTCCTCCCCCACTCCACTAAGAGCTGATTCTTTAATATCGCCCACAAATGAAAAATAATTTTAGAATATATATAATTGCGTAGAGATTAGAAGAAAAAAGGGGAAAAGAAAATCGCGGTAGACAAAAACAAAGTAGAGAGCAGAACAGGAAGCAACTTAAAAGAAGAAAAATGGTGAAGGAGATAGATACAGAAAGAAAAGGTGGGGGAAGAATGAAAAAAGTGAGAAAGCGAAAGAAAGGAGAGAAACAAATGTAGGAAGGCTGTAAAGAGAAATAAAGGAAAAAGAAAGAAAACAAAAAGAGAAAAAACATCAGAAAGTAAGAACGTGAGCAAGAGAAGAGGGAAACAAAAAATATAACAAAGAAACAAAGAAGAAATGGAAAGAGAATGAAAGAAACAGAG